>APFE030980923.1:160477-208213 GCA_000404065.3 Pinus taeda
TGAGATCATGCAATTATTTTCTCTCTTGATTTAGGAATTTATCCCTTGATTAAAGGAGATAAGGTTCAGTTCTATATTAAGAGGATCAATTGACTTAGTTTAACTTAGTCAAGTCTAGTTAGATTAATTTAACAAGTTGTTAAATTAATGAGATATAGTTTGTTGATGCTTGCATGCATGTGACAACTACTATTTTTAGATAACTGAGTATTCTCTCATGAATAACTGATGCATGGTAGTTCAGACAAAGACTCAGTTGAGATCAGATGAGGGACAATGTACTATTAGATGCTAGGATATTTCTAGTAAGTATTCCTTGAATGAGGAAGGAATCTATTTTCTTCTATGACTACGTAGTTGGACCTGAGGTGATAGCAGGTATGATTATGCCAACTTACAGCTTATATATTGAGGCCTAGGTAGTTCATGATTTTCATCTTCTAATTACAGAGGAAGCAGGATAGCTATTGAGTTGATTCTTTTTTTATGTTGTTAAGGATCTCCACTTGATTGATAATACAGTGTTGGGGTTTTATGCTGGTGCTTTCCCCAGTGATATATTTTGTGTTATGTGTGATTGATGCCTTCTTATCAGATATATGTGTTCATCCTTGATGTTGCTCATGGTTGATTAGCTTCCGCAAAGTTTATGGTAGATGTAGATCTAGTATTATGCTTTAGTACATTGCATATATCAGTTTAATCTACAGGTGAAATTTCTACATGACATTAGTATGCTAGCTGATTTGTAGAGAAAATTCTAGATATGGTTCCTACTGCCACCTGTGGTAGCCATTGATTCTAAAACAAACACACCTACGTAAAATAACGGAACAGAAAAAAACCCCAACCCTTCAACCAGCACTAGCATGACCACCACCACCGGCAAAAGCCAATCGATCGCCAACAAATCACCAGAAGAAATTGATATCAATACTTGTCTTATGTTTCCCTCACTCTCATTACAAATTTCAAATGCAAGGTGTTTTGATAAGAGATGCAATGATCCATCCCCGTAAAGTGCAAAGGAAAAGTGAGATGCAGTCACTCTATGAGAGTCTCAGAATTCAAGTATCTTGGACTTGAGGTGTCCAATGTTCATAGAGATGGGGTGGTATAAATAGATTGCACACTGTAACTACCACTCTTTTGTCAAAATTGGGCCGACAGATGATGTCTCAACAATTAGCATGTACAAGTTGGTGGGGAGCACGTTGAAGGATTGATAATATGTTAGCGGCTATTTTGGCTTCATCGTTGTGAGTTCAATTCCTAAATGCATTACACCCTTGCCATTCCATTAGTCATATGGAGCAAGTAAATGCCATGAGAAGTTGAAAAGGTACGAGAAAATGTTTATTTTATAATATTCGACTACTTGAATGCCACAATATGCCTTGAGGAGAATCTAGGGTTGTAACGATTTTGCACAAGATTTTTTATCCTCACTATGATGTTCGACTGAGGTCTACGTAACTAGATTTAATACTGACCTATCTCTTGTTTTGAGTCTCATCGTTTGGGAATACACAATATACTTTTCCTTATATATGAATGAAACCATCCATTGTTGTGTGTGAGAATAATTTTAGAGTTAAAATCTTACTTTTGGTTCATTCCTCAAGGAAGAATATCCCTTGATTGTTGTAGTTTTCTGGGAGAATTTTTTTTGAGAATATCTTGTAGTGACATTGGTTCATAGTTGTGAACGGATTTTAAAGTGTAAGTTTGACATTGGAGAAAATGGAAAGAATCAATGAAGTATTATAGTTCCTAAAAACTCTGATATTGTCTACTACTCATGATACATTAAAAGTCAGCAAAGTTTCTTTCACAAACATTCAAGTCTATCTACAAAATGCACAAGAGAAAGTTGACTTTTTGCAGCTTGAATCTCAACTACAGTAGGAAGAATTATAGCAGTGGAGTCGTCATTTTGAACCTATTTATGTTTAGAACATTGAGACAACAACCCATCAACAACAAGTCAATAATGTTACAATTCATTCAGATTTAGTACCTAATGAAGAAGCAATTGTACATGCAGATGCATAAATCCAGTCTCCACTTCCCAAGTCAATCATCAGACCTTGGGAAGATCTTGTCCACAACAAGAACAAAAGTAGTCTTGGATATGACAAGGACATGTCCTTTCATATTCCATATTACTCAAAGCCCATTCATTTTCAGAGTGCTAGATTCCTTCATGACAGTTCATCTCCAGCCGTTCCAGATTATGTTCCTCTTCCACAACAACAACAACAAATTATGAAATGCCAACACTGTGATCGAGTTGGCCATCTGAAAGATCACTGTTTTGATCTTCATCCATGCAAGAATTGTCATAAAACCAATCTTTCTTCAAACAGATGCTTCAAAAGCAAACCTCCTGCAAGAACAAAGATTCATCTTGGATGGATCACTTCTTGGCAATGGGCATCAACAACCAAGAAGATATTCCAGTCACATATCATAACTTGTTCTAGAGTATTGAACAGTCTTGCAGTTGAGTTTTCTCCATCATCTCACCTTGCATCGGAAAGGGGGGGAATGATGGTCATCTACAAGCTTCAAAGTCACATCAAGCAAGCCTGAGCCACAACCTGCCGTATCAGATTTAGAGTTGTAGCCAGAGACAAAGATGCCCCTGAGCATGCCTTCAGTCAGTGATACCTCTTCAAAGAATTAGGGACACTTCCTCTAGCAAAAGACTTCAACTTCTTGCCAGTTTCAGAAGAGTTCGAGGAATGGCATTAAGCATTCGAGAGTTGTTGGTCATCCTTAAACCACCAGAGGTTGAGACCTCTTTTTAGGTTGAGGTTGTCCTTTTATGCAGGGTGAGACCTCCCTTTATTGGTTGAAGGTTTCCCTCTTCAAAACATCAGAAGCACTTCCTCTAGAAGAATACTTGAGGTTCATGCCAGACTTTGAAGAGTTATAGGAACTGTACTAAGCATTCCAATGTTGGTGGTCATCCTTAAACCACTACCCTTTATACCAACATTTCAGAGAGCACATTCAGCCTAGTGCTGCAATGCACTTTTGCACATTTTGTATTACAGGTCTCTTCTTGGACTCATACATAAACTTTTAGATTAAGGGGGCAATGTTGGACACCTAATCCTCTAAGGGTTGGTGTGGAAGCTGAACAACTAAAAGGAGTCCAAGAGACCACTTGGAATATGAATCCAAGGGTCACACCATGTACTATAAATGTATATCATTTGTTAATAATAAATGTACTCTCATGTTTATCATTCATTTCTCGTTGCTTCCATGTGTGTGTTTAACATTTTTTGCTTGAACAAAGATTTTAGTGTATAACATGTTAAGAGGTGTTCTCTTTAGGTTTGTGATTCCTATGCTTGGTCTCTTTTTTTTGTTTTATTATGGATCATCCCTTAAGAATACAGTTTCACCATACAAAAGCATAATTTCAATTAGAAAAATTGATTCATGGATATCTGAACATGGGGTTGTTGGAACTTCACAAAATTCTATCATCGTGCCAGTCGCTCTATTCAGATCTCTACAAAACCTTTGATGACAAATATTTCTATAATGAAGCATAAGTGTAAATATACACTCCTTGAAGTGTCTATCTATTGAAAATGGTGATTATTTAGCTTCTTAATTTGATTTTCGTAAGGATTATAGCTTGCTAATAACTATTTTGGAATATTTTCTTATAGCTCTTCTTTCATTTGACATCAATTTTTTTCCTTGATGAAGTTATGTGCCCCATAGTGTAGTGTCCTTGCACTCAATCATATATGTCTTTTTTTATGTCCCAAACATGACAACACTAATGTGAATGTATTTGTGAATATTGTCTGGCTATTACTCGTGAAATTCTTACACTTGTAGAAAATGATGAAATTAGTGACTAGGTGACTAAAAATGTTAGTCACCACAACTTTTCCAGGTGAAATAATACAAAAAATGAGAAATATGTTGTAGTGGCTACAACCACCCTCCAAAATTTTTCCCTGCACCCAATTTCAGAGCCTCACTTGAGAGTTTCACTTAATGAATGCACACACTCGAGTTCACTCCGAGAGCCCATGTGAGTCTTTGCTTGATCATTTCATCCAAGTTTTTGCATGTTGATATCAAAGTCATGCTTGAAACCATGTTCTAGTCATGCTTAATGTCTTTGCTTCTTGTGTACATGTTGTGTTTACTATTAAAGCATATGTCGCACTCACACATAGAGTCACATTCACTGTCTCACAAGCATCGTCGTGGTTGATCAACGATCAATCACAATAGTCACACTTATTGCTCACACCATCAGTTAGTCATGTTGAGCATGTGTTTCTGGATGGTTTGGGTCGTCTTGTCGTCAAGTCATGTTGGTGTGTGTTTGCAAGATCACATTTGCGTCTTTCACTCATTCACACACTTAGTCATTTTACTGAAGTTTTGACGACCAGTTTCCCCTCTGACATCCAGACCATCACCCCACCATCGACTTAATTGAATGTCACCTAGAGTAGTGCAAAAGCACTAACAAAGTCATTTCAAGTTGTGTTGTCGACAAGAAATTCAATCAACCTTCATGCTGGGCACCCAAAGAGTTGGACCCAACAGCAACCCCGGGATTGAATCCCCTCAAAAATTGCACAGAGGCTACTGACCTTGCCCACTATGCTTACTAAAGAAATTGCATATATAGGACGAACACCCAGTGCCCATTCTTGTCTCCCTAAAAAAATTGTGCAGGTTTTCCATGTAGTCCTTCCGACACTTGACCGACTACTCATCCAGAAAATTGTGTAGCTTTCAAGAGTAGGCCCTCTGCTACCCAGCAATCCGCTCATCTCAAAAAATGTGCAGATATGATCAGAAAATCGACCTCCTAGCTTCAGTGGAATTTCTTTTGGCAGAAGCTCCCAGCAGAAAACTACCAGTTCCCTCTAGAAATTACGCAGTTTTTGCTGCCAGGCTCTCGACACTTGACTACTAGTTCCCCTCGGGAATTGCACAATTTCTACTGCTAGTGACCCAGCAACCAACTACCAGTTCCCTCCAGGAATTGTGTTGTTTTGGTTGTTGGGCTCCCAACTAGTTCCTCTAAAAAACTACACAAATCTTGTCTGCCAATCCTCCCGACAGCCCGACTAGTTTCTCTAAGAATTGCGTAGATTTTTCCTACCCTGCCTTCCTGTAACCCAAACTATTCCTCTCAAAATTTTCACAATTTGACCTTCCAGTCGAGCCAGACATCACAAACAGTCACTGTCGATCCAGATTTTGTCTTCATCACCCAGTGACTCTTACGCAATTTGCATCAGCAGTACTGAGAGCCATCATTTGGCCTCGCAATCTTGTTATCTCTCCTGGTCACCTGCATTTGAAATGATCATGTGTCATGGTAGACTAAGAAGTTTTTAGATTTGATGTCGTCTTGTCATGAGTGACTGTAAGTACATGTACACTAATAAACATGATATGAGGACGAATAGGATGAACAAAGGGAGCACATGCAGAAGGACAGGTTCACCAACGCATAAACAAATGATGTGTGCGAAGAGATGTGCTCACGAACAGATGATCATGCAAAGATCTTTCCATGGATGGACAGATGAGAAAACATGCAAGTTGTGCTCATGGACAAACGAATGGACAAATAGGCACCTTTCACAAACATGTGAGTCTCTCAAGCCTCCCAACATACAAGGAAGGAGAAACGTGCTAAAGCAACATCAAGTGAACCAATGACCATCAAAGAGTCCTCGCACCTTGCCATGCAGAGGTGAAGCTGTGACACACCATGAAGACATCCATCACCCAACAACACGAATGTACTAGATTTGTCATGTCGAGTCGTGTCATGAGTCATGTTGTCCATATCTCTACTATGGGTTATGTTGTCAATCAATGTAATATAATGTGGAAGTCCAAGAGAACCACTTGTTGTACAAAGAGTCATGTAAAGTTGAAAAGTCATCGAAGTCAAACAGTCATGATGGTAGTCGAACAACGAAAAGGGTCAGTTTCACCCTTGGCTATAAATACGTTGTCATTTGTACATGGAAGGAACTTTTCACCTCAGCTCCTCTCAGATAGCCAAGAGAGTCTGTAATATTTTCTTTGAGGAGTAAGTAATGGCTCCAATGCCTGTGCGTGGGGTTAGTGATGTATGGTGTAATGATGTCTCTTGGAACTTTCGCTTAATTTAGAAGCTTGATAACAGGCCATGATGCTTTCTCACATGTATTGTAACTATTTTAAGACTAATCTTGAACACTTGTAATGCATATTTATTTTACCTATGTTGAAAACTTGAGCTATTTCACTTGTTTTAATACCTATTCTATTAATGAAAATGTGTTTTATATGTTGTTAATGTTGTCTCTCCTATGGTTGATACCCCCCCGACATCAGACAAACCTTTCACATAAAAATTTCTATAACAATCGTTGCACTCGTGCAGACTCATTCACTGAGTGTTGTACATGTTATCTTACCTTGTACTGTGACTATCGCATCCGTGTGGACTTCTCCTCCAGAAGCTGTGCATGTCCTGTTGTGTTGTTTGTTCCTAGCCAATTTGGGACTTCATCCCAACCAACTTGGGACTCACTCCCACCCTCTCCCTCTACAATGAAAGAACCATTGACACAAGTAACACTAGAAATCACTTGGCACGTGAACCTCACTACGTCAAGACAAAGAAAACCACTCTCCTATGCTAACAAGCAAGAGTTGAGGAAAAATTTGAAGAGAATGGAAACCGGGTCATCATAGGATGGCACTCTCACACCAAATGGTGTGAGGTCTAGTTGGGACTTCATACTGGGATGATCCCCTGAATGTTGGTGGGTCCAGCACCATCAACATTTCTAGCACTAGAAGGAGGGCAGCTAGTTTTATATGGATGAATATCCCCTCACACTCATTCATCAACCATCTGGTCAAAGGCAGTAACTTGCCCTCCCTCTCACCTACACAAGACTCTGCAGTTGGTTACTCTTCACCTCCCATGATTTAACACGAGATTTGGTATCATCAAATTCACTCCATCCATCACATCACCCGCTAATTCGTGAAAACAATCAGACTGATCCTAAGCATACAACACCTTCCATATGCATCAAGGAAGTCAAAAGCCACTCTCACAAGAGTTGTTGTATCATCAGTGGAAGACGCAATCCTTGCCACGCTTGAAGGTATGGCAGAATATATTGAATATGGAGAGGAACCTTCGGTCTTCCGGCAAGGCAAATGAGACATTCTTGTACTATTACCTCTCCCTTAGAGGCTCACTTTTCTCCCCTCTCTATAGTAGAAGAACATTGGCACTTTTACAATTGAACACTCACCAGGCACGGCTGATTGATTTTCAAAGACATCATTGCATCCCTCTCTCTTGTTGATAGTTAGAGGTAAGGAAAATCTTTAAGGATTCATATTTCAGGCCTTTATCCTAGATGGGACTCCTATACCAAACAATGTGAGGTCTAAATGGGACTTCAAATCAGGGAGATACCCTAAATGTTGGCGGGTCCAGAGTTGTCAACAAAATATATGTATTATTAACATACACAATAAATTATAAGAGAAAAAAAAATAAATTACTATTCTAGAGAAGAAATAAATACAAATTTACATTCTTGTCTACATGGGTATTGACCATATATAAAACTACAATTAAAAATGGGAATTAATAGAAGGGGTAAACCCTTATTTCAAAAATACAATTAATTATGAAAATTTGTCTAATAGATTGGGCATTTTCCCCAAATGGTTTAATCAAACTTTCTATATAGACACATAACAAGAAATGTAATTCTAGCCAGTTAAGTCCCTCTCTGTAAAACCCATAAAACACAAGTAATTTTCACACAAACCACACACAGGTTGAAGCTTTTTAATGGAATGGAAAACTTATAAAAGAGAAATGAAAATGAGGACATGTAATAGCCATGGTGAAAGGAAGTGAAATTGTAAGTATCTAACTCTAAAAAATGCTCAATACGAAAACCTTAGTTGCATCTTAGAACTAACATGTCAGAAAAGAACAAGGGTTCATTAGTTAAAATCTCAAATTTCTTAGAAAGGTTATAATAAATAAATCTGAAAACGTTTTCATGGCATCTAGGAATTCTTAGCTTTGACAAGGAAAGTGAAGTCCCCATCTTAGTACCATGCTTTAGAGAAAAGGATGCTTCAATATCAAGAGTATAATTCAAACAAACACCTCTTGGAAACAGTAAAGTTAGGGTTTTAGATTAAAATTTGATTATGAGGAATTTACCTTGTGAAAATTTATAAAATCAAGTACCATTGCTAAAAATCCTAGAGAGGACAAAAAATGCAATCAAAAACCCTTACGGAAAGCCAATATTTGACTAATACATTTGAATATATTTCATCAAGCATAGAAAAAAAGGGACTAGCTATTGAAAATACCAACCTTAACAATATTTACATCGAATTATACGTAGTAAAAATGTAGTCCTTTCAGTTCGATCCCAAGTTTGTAGAGCTCAAATCTCATCTACTGTAAAATATGAATGAGAACATTGCGATAAGATTCATGGGTGTAGTTAGTTACCCTAATGACATAGGAATATCCAAATCATCAGTCGATCAAAGGAAATCACCACCATAGGGTGTGGTCAAGGCATGCAAATGCATTCCTTATAACCTATTCATGTGATCTAAGAGCCAAGTTTTCCCATGTGTTCACAATTTCCATAAGGGTCCAAGGTCTGTAAGGTTCATTGAGCGCTTAGTTTATGATACAAAACAGAAAACAAACATTTTAGTTATATGTATATGTATATGTATGTATGAATGTATGTATGTATGTGTGTGTGCAACCATATAGTGTAGATGAGCTTGCTGGAAAAAATGAGTCACCATGCTATATATATATATAATAGATATATATATTATATATATAGTATTATATATATTATATATAATATATATATATATATATATCTATATAGGTGTTTGAATGAGGAATTTAGTCGACCAAAATATTATGGCAAAAGAAAATGACCAATCATTCGATACAGTTGTTTAAAAGTATCATATAAATGAATATGTAAATAAACATAGTAATTAACCTTTTCCCTAGGCTTAGATAAGGTTTTACACCAAACATAACCCAATAATACCATGGCCTTGGAAGAGAGAATGAAAGCATGGCATAGATCTAGGAATATATGAGTTAAATGGAATACCATATTAAGGGTCAAGCCAATAGTAAAAGAAAATACAATGATCATCATGTATATAAGGCATGTAACAAAGTCACTTGTCATGGAGATGACCAAATTGAATATGAAGTTTAGATTATGCAAAGGGAAAGGAAGGACCTTCATGTAGAGAAATAAAATAATACAAGTGATATAAGTATATATATGGATGTGTGTGTGTGTGTGTGTGTGCATAAGAAAAATCTAGGTAATTACAATTATTTTTCTAAGTAATTTAGAGGATATGTTATAGATGGTATCTTAGAAAAAACACATTGCAATAATGTGGCCTTTGATCTTACCACAAATTTTTTAATAAAATGAGTGTTTGTGTTTTCGTTTAATAAGAAGAAAAATAAATAGTATAAATAAAGAATGGCATAACCACAACGAAATACTCACGTAAGTGAAGAAGAAATCTATGTGCATTTGTGTCAACAAGTGCAACTACCTACTATCAAATTATTGAATATGGTGAGAGACTTGAAGATAGAGTTAGTGAATCTCCATGCATGACATGAGTAGCTACTAAAAGTTAGTGGAGAACAAGAACAACTTATTAGAAACCTGATAGACAAGTGTAATCCAAAGACTAAGGGAGAAAGAAAATAGAGGTAGACATCCGAGCAAAATACCTTTGAAGAGATTTTTGAAAGCAAGGAAGTGAAATATGAGGGGGGGGGAAGAGACCAATTCATCAAAATTTCATTTCAAGCCTAGAAAGAAGCCAAAAATGGAGCTAGAAGGGGAGTTCAAAAAGATCAGACCCCCAACCTATGATGGGGAATTTGAAGAAGTAGAAGAAGCATGGATACTTAATATCAATAAACATTTTCAATTTTATGTCTATATTGTTGAATTAAAAACTAAACTGGGTACTTACTAGTTAATAAGAAAAGCTTCTTTATGGTGGGAAGAAGTCAAAAACATGCATAAAATAGAGAATAAAGATGTTAATTGGCAATAATTTCAACGACCTTTTAAAGAATAATATTTAACTAAACAATAGTTTGATGAAAAAGCCAAGGAATTTCATCATTTGAAACTTGGTCAAAGTCCATGGATGAGTTAGTGACAAATTTTACTCATATTTTGAGGTATGCACCATATATACAAGAAGAAAAATCCAAAGTACAATTCTTCATAAGTTATCTCCCTCCTTATTTTAAGAAATAAATCGTGTACGATAATCACAAACAATGGATGAGGTCATTAGAAAAGAAATACTTTTCTATCAATGGAACAAATAAAGGAATGAAATCATGAAATCATGGCCTAACAAAAAGAAGGACATTTTTTTCCACAGTGAGAAAGGAGGAAAACCTAGGTTGTTTAAGTAATTTGGTAAGGTAAATAAAAATAGTAATCAAACCCAAAGAACTCAAATGCATACTCAGATTGGATCTGAACAAACCAAATTGGTAATAAAGGATTTGATGGGAAGGATAAATATCCTTTAAAGTGATGGGGATGCAGAGAACCCCACCATTTATGAAACCATCATTACAATACAAGATTTGTACAAAACTTGCATAACATTGAAGAGGCCTCTATTGTTAACTATGTGGCCAAAATTATTCCCCGTATCAACGTGACCATGAAAGTGCACTAGGTAAAGCATTAATCTCTCATGGTTGAGATAAAAGGTACCATATTTAACCAATTTATTTATGTATTGATAGACCTTGGTGCTAGTTTGAGTTATAATAGTCCCTAAATCGTAGGAAATTGTAAATTAAAGTCTGAAAAGTACAAAAAAATATGGTTGGCCTAGTTATCTATTGGTACAAAAATAAAAATTACTAATTGGGAAAAGACATGACTAGTGATGCTAAATGGGAATTAGACTACTGTGAATTTTAACATAATACACTAGGCTCATATGACATTCTAGTTGGAATGTAATGGTTGACGATGCATAGAGAAATTGTTAATTGCCTTGATAAAATTGTTTCATATACATTATAAAATAGAGAAACTTTCGTTATAAGAGGCACACCCAGACCCATTTCTATGCAAGAAATATATTCTTTACAACTAAAGAGGGATGCAAGGAAAGGGTGCTAGCTATTTTTCATTCAAATGGAGAACTACTCAGAAGATAAACCAACTAAATTTTTGAATGATTTGTAAGTAATTTGGGACTATCAAGACATATTTCTTGATGAGATTCTTGGTTTACCGTCTAAGAGGGAGAGAGGTTTTTCTATAGAAATGATATCAGGGGCAACATCAATATAAAAGGAACCTTAAAAGGTGAGTTTACTCGAACTAATGGAGTTGAAAATGTAGCTACAAGAATTGTTAAGGGTGCATTGGACATAGTGTGTTATCGTGGGGTGCACCAATCATATTTTCCAAGAAGAAGGAAAAAACATTTAGGTTATGTGTTGACTACTGAAAACTAAATAAATTGATGATTAAAGGTAAGTATCCCCTGCCTAGAATTGGTGATTTATTTGAGCAAGTGAAGGAGAAATTGCATTTTCTAAAATAAATTTCATATATAGTTATCACTAGCTAAGGATTAAAGAAGAGAACATTCCAAAGACAACCTTTTGACCCTGATATGGACACTACAAATATATAGTGCTTAATTTCATACTTGAAAATTCAACTGTTACTTTTATCTGCATAATGAATAATGTTTTTACAAAAAATTTGGATGAATTTGTGTTATTTTTTATAGATGATATATTTATTTATTTGAAGACAAAAGAGGAACATAAAGGACATTTAGAAATAGTGTTGTATACTTTGCATGAACATCAACAATACATTAAGTTCAACAAACGCGAATTTTACGAATATAAGGTACATTATCTTGGGCATGTGATATCTAAATATGGGATATTCACTCACGAATTTATCTTGGACCCATGCTAAAAATATAGGACCTTGATAAGAATCTTGTAGTGTGTAATGACGCATGTTTGGAAGGTCCAGGAGGTGTGCTCATGCAGAACGATCATGTGATGGCTTATGAGTCTTTAAAACTACAAGAACATGAATGAAACTATGAATTTTATGACCTTGAGCTAGAGGTGGTCATCCATGGACTTAAAATGTGGAGATGTCGCTTAGATGTTAAGAAGTTTATCTTAGCCACTAATCATGTGGGTTAATTTTTTTTTTTCAACAAGTTGACATGAATTATAGGAAATCTAGATGGATGGTCTTCGTGAGTGAATATAAATTCGACATTAAGCATATAAAATGGAAGGAAAGTAATGTTGTAGATGTGCTAAGTGAAAGTCTAAAAAAGATTTGTGAAATAATAATGAGTAAAGCTAAAACAAATTTCATTGAAGAAATTAAAATGGAAACAATAGAAGATAGGACTTACAATTAGATTTGTGAAAATCTAAAAATTAAAATTGATCAAAGAAAATAGTGACAACAGATATTACACTCGACAGGTCGTCACAACAGATATGATAATATTATAATATAAAATAATTTTCGGAAAAACTCACATTGAATGTTTTGGTTGACATGCTTCGAACCAATGAGTGTGGTTCATCTTCAAGACAAGATGAAGAAACATATATGGGAAGTAGGTTAAATAGGAAAATAGGCAATTCCTAAAGGCTAGATGAAAACGGCTAATTTGACTAGGAGAGGAAAAGTGAATTTTTTTATTTTATTATTCGATGATATATATAAATATATGTTTTTATTAAATATCTACTTATTAATAAATGGCTATTATTTGACTAGGGTTCTATTTAATAATATTAATTAATTAATTAATTAATATACTTTTTTTCTAACGGCTATATTTAAATGGCAAAACTAATTTATTTATTATTTTATCTAATGGATTTGAAAAATTAATTAATTTTATTATTTTATTTAATGCATTCAAAAAGGGACTAAGAAAACATGGATGAAACAAAAATTCTAATTAAGGGGTAAGTTTGGAAAAAAAACATTAAAAATGAAAAGTAAAAATAACTATGAAATAAATAAATAAACTTAATACTAATAAAAAACTAATAATAAATTAATGATGCTATACCTCTTTACTTCTTAAAAAAAATAAATAAAATAAATAAATAAGCAAAAAATTCAAATATAGAATAAATCAATGAGGGTCAACCTCTATAACTAAGGAGAATAAAAGAATTAAGAATTAAAAATAATAAATTAAAAATAAAAATAAATAAATAAATATTGCTGGAGAAAAACTAAGAAGAGAGGCAGGAATCCAATAGCTACTAATTTTCCAGCCATCGTCCTTATTAATATTACTGGAAGACTTATCAATTTCAATGGCTTTCCTAAATTTATGGTGATGAAAATGAGAAATCTTTGCAATAACCCTAGCATCTTCAATGCATATGTGATGTTTGGTCTTCTCTGCACGTTCGACCAAAGCTCAAGATTTGGTCCTCCCATGCTTGATATCAACAGCATGTTCCTTAATCCTTTGGTTAATAGAACGACCAGTTTTTCCAATGTATGAGGTTCCACAAGAACAAGGGATGATATAAACACCTTCCATATCCATGGGGGTCACAGGGTCCTTAACGGATTTAAGGGAACTTCTAATGGTGCTAAGGGATCTAAAGGTCGAGGGAATATTATGCTTTTTTAGGATTCTTTCAATCTTATTATTCGTCCCTTAAATGAAGGGGAAGTGAACTCCTAAACTGCGATCAATGGGGTGTTTCTTGACCTTAGGATCCTAAGGGTCCTAAGGTCAAGAAAGACCCCATTGATCGTAGTTCAAGAGTTCACCTCCACTTCATCTAAAGGACGACTGACAAGATTGCGAGAATCCTTAAAAAGAATAATATTACCTTGACCTTTAGAACCCTCAGAACCATTAGAAGTTCCCTTAAATATGTTAAGGACCCTTTGAACCCTATGGATATGAAAGGTGTTTATATCATCCCTTTTTCTTGTGGAACCCCATACATTGGTGAAAATGGTGGTTCTATTAACTAGAGGATTAAGGAGCATGCTGCTGATATCAAGCACGAGAGGACCAAATCTTCATCTTTGGCCGAACATGCAGAGAAAACCAAACATCACATATACATTGAAGATGCTAGGGTTATTGCAAAGATTTCTCATTTTCATCACCATAAATTTAGGGAAGCCATTGAAATTGAGAGGTCTTCTAGTAATATTAATAGGGACAACGGCTAGAAAATTAGTAGCTGTTGGATTCATGCCCTCTCTTCTTAGCTTTTCTCTGGCAATATTTATTTATTTATATTTCTTTTCTCCTTAGGTATAGAAATTGATCCTCCTTAATTTATTCTATTATTATTTATTTATTTATTCATTTATATTATTTTAATATTTTTTTTTTAAGTAAAGAGGTATAACCCTCATTAATTTATTTATTAGTTTTATTAGTATTAAAATTTATTTAATTATTTCATAGTTATTTTTACTTTTCATTTTTAAAGTTTTTTTTCGAACTTATCCTTTAATTAGAAATTTCATTTCGTCCTTGTTTCTTAGTCCTTCTTAGATCCATTAAATAAAATAATAAAATAAACTAATTTTTCCATTTAAATATAATATCATTAGAAAAAAAATTAATAATAAATTAATATTATTAAACAGAACCCTAGACAAATATAGTCATTTATATATATATATATATATTTTCACTTTTCCTCTCCTAGTCAAATTAGCCGTTTTCATCTAACCGTTAGGAATTGCCTATTTTCCTATTTAACCTACTTCCCAAATTTGTTTCTTCATCTTGTCCTAAAGATGAACCACACTCGTTGGTTCGAAACACGTTGACCAAAATCTTCAATGTGATTTCTTCCAAAAACTAATTTTATATTAAGATATGGATCACAAAAGCTTGAATTCGAATGATAATATTATATTAAATATATGAGATTCTACAAATTATTATAGTTTTAGTATAGTTTTATTAAACTTTAAGATACGTAAATTTAGTTGTAATTAGTGCATGCATGCAAATGGAAATTATGCATAAAAGTAGATAATGAAAAAATAAGCTCACACACAAACATTACACACCAGTTATGATCTTTGGGAAACCCTCTTGTGAGAAAATCCAGCTGGAAGATGAGGTCTCTTCGCTCTCTTTTTATGTCTAGAAATATGGCTACAGGTACAAAGAAGTTATGTCTGTGGCCTGTGGAATACTACAGTGCACAAATCCTCTCCGTGTGCTCAACCTCCTTCTCGCTTGGCATTATTTTCTAAGCTATGGAACAAAATTCTATAGAAATAATGGAATGCCTCTTCATCCTAGAGGCCCGGTTATAACACAACTCAATAGCCTACTAGTGGTTAATTTTGACTACATCAACCCTTAACTACAGTTACAATATAGACTCTTCTCAATTATTTTTCATCATAATCACATGTCTAGCCCCTTTTACATGAATAATGAAGGTTGGCACGGGATCCTCCTGAACTATAGGTGTCAAAACAATAAGGTCAACTTCCGAGTGGCATAATATTTGCATATGGACTCCGATTGATGTGATTCTCGTGCTATTGGATTTGGAGCTTGGTTGTCTTCCCGACTTTTCAAAGGTTTTTTATTTCATCCATTTTGGATCCATGCTCTTAATGGGGCATCAATGACACCCATTTAATCAGTATGAGGAGGGTCTATGGGGGGTGACAACGAATCTTATGAGCCCCCCCTTGTTGGGGGTTTAGGGGAAGTGCCCCTAAAGCTCACAATAGATGAAAAAATTCCTTATAAAATATTGTAATTACATAGTCAATTTGGGTCGTTCATTAGCAAGTGATATGACGGTAGAAGTTATGTTTAATTTAGGGTTTTTTGTCCTACAAGGAAATCCTTTGGTTTATATGAAGGAATTGTACTATGGCTGTGTTCTGAGAAAGAGAGAGAGGATATTGTGTGAGAGTGAAGAGAAAATTACAATGGATCTGTTATAGGTTGTATCTCTTTATTTTGCTAGATAATATAAAAGGAAGGACCGGTTGTTTCTCCACAGGCATAGCCCAAATTGGGTGAACTACATATATCTATGTCTCTCTTGTTTTATGCATTTCTTTATTTGTGTTTCCAAAACATTTTATATATTTAATTGCTCTACTAATTAATTTCTAACAACTCGTATAAGAGGCAAAGGTTTATTTAGCTAATAAACTCACATGAAAGAATGGTTCCTCATTCGAGTGGGAGCAATGACAAAAAATGGTAGGTTTAGGGTCAAGAAATTTAATGGCCAAAAATACTAGTTGTGGAGGACGTAGATAGTAGGTTATTTGTATCGGAAATGTTTGTACCTACCATTCAGTAGAAAATAAAAGAATTAGACAAGTATGATGGATGTTGAATGGGAGATTCTCGATAAAAGGTCACTAGGAACAATACGGTTGTGTCTGGGAGGGTTGGTGGAATTCAACATTTCGAAGGTTTAATGATGACATTAACCAAAGTATATGAAAAACCCTTGCCCTCAAATATGGTATTTATTATGAAGCATCTATTTCATATGAAGATTCCACAAGTTGGATCTTTTGTTGATCATTTAAATGAATTTAAACACGGTTAGTAGTCATTTACGTTCTATAGGGATAGATTTTGATGATGAAGTTAGGGCTCTGTTATTTCTATTCTCATTGCCTGAAAGTTGGAATGGCCTAGTTATGGTTATTAGTAATTGTCTCTATAGCTAGTACTTTAAAGTTTGATGATGTTGTTGGTGCCATACTGAGCGAGGAAATACGATGGAAAAACTCCTGTGAAACATCAGGTAATGCTTTGACTATAGAGACTAGGGGAAGAAAAATGGAAAGAGAAAGGAGCCTAGGAAATCGTCAAGTCAAGAAAATGAAGATCCAAATCTAGATCAAGGATAATATGCAGTAAATGTGGGATGAAAGGAGACATGGAGAAAGACTGCAAATCTTAGAAGGGAAAAGAAGGAGATGGACAACAAGAGAACAATCATGAATAAGATGTGATAGGTATGTGTTGCAAGATGAATTTTATTGTTTCATTAAATATTATTATTGATGCATCGGTGGTATATTTATGGGCCTCATTCCATGCTACACCTGATAGGAAAAAATTGTATGACTACGTCCAAGGAGATTTTGGACAGGTTCGTCTCGATGATGATAAACCCTGTAAAATCGTTGGCATGGGTAATATTTTTATAAATAAACATAGTGGAAACCTATTGTTATTCAAGGAGATAAGTCATGTTCCATATCTAAAGAAAAATCTAATTTTAACAAGGCAGTTGAGAGGTGAAGGTTGTGTAACTACTTTTATAGGCAAAACCAAGAAGGTCACTAAAGGAGCCTTGGTTATTAAAAAAGGAGAAAAAGTGGGTACATTGTACTTATGCAATAGTATTTCAAATTTTGTTAATGCTTTAACCTCCTTAAGAGAAAATACAACACCCTAGAATCATTCCCTAATCTTGGCATAAATATTCATCTCAAGTACTGCATTACCTAAGCTTGATATTTGTTTTGTGGGGTCATTACCTAAGCATCTAAGATAGTGCATTATTCAAGGTTAACATTTATTGAGTAGGTGGTTCATTATTCAAGGTTGACATTTGTGGAGTAGGAAGTGTATTATTCCAAGGTTGGACAAGTTTTAATCTTCTCTTAATGAATTTGTAGGTGTAGGTAGTGCGTTATTCAAGGTTGGTCTTTGTGAAGTATGTAATGCATTACACAAAGTTGACGTAAAGGTACATATAAGGTAGTACATTATATAAGGTTAACATAATTGTACATATTTACCCCATATTAGTGTAAAATTCAAGGTTGGCACAAATGTACATTTAAGGTAGTGCATTCTCTAAGGTTGACATAAATGTACACCTTCACATTAGCTAAGGAAATGTATTACCTAGGGTTGCTATAAATATGCATTTTTAGCTAAGGTTGGTATAAATATACATCTTGGAACTACTCAAGGTTGGCACAAACATACACACAAACTTAATTTAAAGTAGTCCATTAAGTATAAATGAATATATTGTTTTGATAAAATTTTGGTCCAAATTTAAGATAGTGCATTACCTGAGGCTAGAAGGGATAAATGTAGATATTTCTTTAATACATTTTTGTTCAAATTTATAGAATTACATCTTCCTTTCATAAATTTCTAGTCCGAATTTGTGCATTTACATCTTCCCTTCATATATTTGTGGTACAAATTTGTGGATTTACATATTAGTAGATGAATTTATGCTCGTGAGTCTAACGTTATGAATCAAAGCTCTGATGCTGGAATTGCAAAATTTCATTAATGCATTTGTGGGTATAAATTTTCCTAAATGGGTTCTAGGTAAGGGTGAGGTAGCATATTACACATTGCTCACAAATACTTATGATTACCTCATGGTGTCTAGTGTTGTATTATTTATTGATGAGACAAATGTGAATAATCACTTCATGGTGGCACATAATTACTTTATCGTTCCTAGGTGGTGGGGATTCAAATATATGATACAAATAGGGTGACATAACTCCAAAAACAAGGTGGACTTGTTGTGTATTTTATGGCACGTGAGTCACAAAATGACACCAATATCCCCAATATTCTCCACACATAAACCCATATTTATTTCCAATTAAACAATATTTCATGAAACATTTAACACATGGATAAAAAATAAGAATATGCATTTGTTCTGATGAATTCCATGAGACATTTTTCTCTCACCTTCCACTCTATATCTCACCTCATTTCATAAATCCAATTACATACATTTCAACTGAACAAATGGTGCAACAAGTAGGCCCAAAAGGGGATTTAAACACTGAATACTTACTCCTGAAAGTTTTTTGTGTAGTCGGTAGGAGATGATTTTGTAGCACCTACTAGAATTTTATATTTTAGTTTCAAGGAATATGAAAGGACTCAACTCTCTTCCTAACCGATTCTCCATGAACCCTAGATTTCTCCTCCAAACAATATATTATTTTCTTCGCCTCTCTTCACCTGATTTCACAATGTTAAATTTGCCAATCAAACAAATAGTCAAAGAGTTTTTTTTTTAGAACTCCAAAGAATGTACTCTATCTATTTAACAAAACTCAAATTGCTATAAATACCACACAAACACTACACCAAAATGCAATGACAATTCTCCCATGGAGTTTTGGAACCATTACAATAAGAATAGCAAGTTCAAATGAAAAATCATGCAACGATTGAAGCTACAATGTTCATATTTTCTATGTAAATTGGTTCAACAAGCTATAGGATTTCAAAATGACCAATATTTAAATGAAAAAATGCACAGGAATAGAAACCAAAATTTCACTAGAATAAATTAAATCAGTTAATCAAAAAAATTTTATTCAATCTCAACCATTTAGAAAGCACACAACTCACAATTCATAATTTTTGTTCATTTATGCCACTCACACAGAGAAATACCTTGTGGTTTACATAGATTGAAAATTATATTCGGGTCTCTAAATTCAGGAGTGTAGTTGGAAAAAGAAATAATGTGTTCCTCTATTCTCTCCCTCTCTGTTCTCCTCACTTGGGAATTTCTCTTATCCTCTTCTTTGTAACACTTTTTTTTTATTGTTTCCAAAAAGTAACAGACTACGAAAACCAAGAGTCACAAAGAGTGAATCATTTCCTCTTATCCAAAAAATAACGGAAACTAAAAAGCTATATTTATATTATAAAATAGCTTATCCAACTTATTTGAAAAAAAAAAATACGCACTTTCTAATGTAAATATTTATAATTTCTTATAAAATATTTAAAATTTCCTTCTGGCATTACCTTGTGCCATCCCATCGCACTAGTAAGGTCTTGTCCATATTTTGTCAATAGTTGTGCTCGATCTACGCACCTACATCAGATTCCCAAGGTGAAAAATATTCATGGTCTCCTAGCGATGTGTTGATGAAGTCGATCTTCCTTGGTCCCAAACTTTATATCATAGTTGGACCTTCTCCTTATCATGTTGTTGCTCCACTATTTTCTCATGTTGTAGCCTTACTCCTTCTCTGATGATGAAAACTTTCTCTACCATTTTGAACATGTTGTCATTTATTCTCCTATGCTCTGCATACATCTTCTATTGAGGCTTCTTCAACATCACTTTCCTTATCTTCTCTATTTCCACATCCAACCTATCCTTTTGCTAGCACAAACAATTATTTCCTTGTTGAAATTCATTTTTGTCCTCCACCGAAACATCAATATAACAATTGTTTGGAACTTCTTACCGTTGTTTCCTTGTTGCTTAATTTTCTCCATGGGATACTCGTACTTATCATCTCTAGGACTGCTATTATACTCTCTATTCTTCGATTGTTGAACTAATTTTCTATAATGTCAAATTCATCTGCAATGTTTTTCATGCATATGATGCAATGTTGCAGGTCCTGTCCCAATGGTTCTTTTACTTCATTAATTGAAGTATTTCCAATCCATTTTTTTGTTTCCTACACATATTCACACACAACCTAATTATCTGTTTTAAAAATATGAGACTTTGAAGTCTCCTTTGTTGCTTCTAACATCTCTCCCTCATGCAGTGCTAAAGCTTCCAAGTTTCCCATCAAATATTGATCTACTTCATCGACTATAACAATTTACTTATTAATATCTACGCACATGTGTTCATCACCCTTAAATTGTTCTTCCATGGCTGCATATTCCCATGGCACAAAGTCTTCCTCCTAACTATCCTCTGTCTTTCTTCCAACCTATATAACAATATTTCGTGATTGTTTCTCCTCTCTATAGAGAAGAAAATCAATTTTATGTCCTTCATATGGAGCAACTCCTACATTCATACACCAATTGCTAAAATAAAAATCATCATGGTATGTATCCTCCATTAACACCTCAACCATCATATGTTAGTTGTCCAAACTACTAGTGAGACTCTGAAATTATCTCTCATCAACATTTTCTTCATGCTAATCTTTAGTTTCTAAATGGCCCATGATACTTTTAGTTAGTCTCCTTTCAACATTATCATTCTCTCTCTCCTCAAGGTTTACTCCTTATTTAAGTTCACAAAGAACTTCTTCTTCTTCAACAATTATCCCTTGTTGCAGAAAAACTCCTTTGAGATTTTAATCCAACTAATCATTTATCTTCTATTAAAACTCCTTGAGTTTCTCCATCAACTGAGCATTTGATCTTTGTCTCAAATTCACCTGCAAAAAATTCCATTTTACTTTCTTTCGAAGATGTAATATCCCTCTCTTTTTGGTTTGAAGTCATAATGACTAAGACAATATAACTAGTAGTTAAAAATACTGGTAATAATGACAGGTTGGCCAAGTTGTGTTTGCAAAAAGAACTATGATAATGTAATTATTAATGTTGAAATAATAAGTAATGATGTTCAAACGAAATAAATGGAAAGAACAAAAGAAGATTGAGATCATTATCCTGATCCATATTTCTTGATCAATGGACTAGATTTAGGAAAAGTGGAAAAACGTTGAAATTTCCCAAATCACTTTGAAAAAAATCTTCTTCGAATATAACTATGTGATTTTATGGATAAGTAGAGAAAGAAATCTAGAAAAATCACCTAGTGTTGGCGAAAAATCACTAGAAGGGGTGGAAATGTACCATAGCAGAAAAGGATGGGCTTTAAAGGATGTAAAATAATCCTTTTCTCAAAAGAGGAAAGAAATCCTAGGTTATGGGGTAAATAGATTCCAAAAAAAACGAGACGTCGTTTTAGAAATTCTGCTGGGAAAGTGAAATATAAATAAAACTTGTACCAGACTAGTAGGGGTTGTTGGTTTTGCGAGAAGGATTGATCTCATCTCAGTGGGAAATAGGAGATAAGGTGCATAGTTGAGAGGAAAATTATATGTCTAGTGTAATTCGGTCGCAGAAATTGGAATTCTAGTAATAGCGTGTCCATCATCCTAGATACATTTACATAAATTCTACCATAGGAGTTTATTTGGATTCTATCATATTGTGTGGTAGAGGATTATGTTAGATCATATTACAATAGTTGTCTTTGTTATGCTTGTTAGGCAAAAGTAATTTCTGTGTAATTATTCTCATATTTATTCCTATATGTATATTTATGTAGAAATGAGTTATGCTATTGGATTTGAATGATTATTGAATTTCTTATATTTATATATATATATATATATATATATTATATATTATATATATATATATATATATATATATATATATATATATATATATATATTATATTATATATATATATATATATATATATTATCATGGAGAGATGACTTTTGAAATTGAATTTCAACCCTTAAGGAATTTCTCATATTTATTCATGTATATATTATCATGGAGAAATGAGTTAAGCATTTGAATCTTGATGAATATTGAACTTATGCTTAGCATGTAGATTAGTTCATAATACTCACTTAGAAGGGTGGAAACCTTAATAGAGTGAGGCCTAAGGCTAGCCGAGAAAGGGGCTTTAACAACCCCATTGCAACTGTAAAACACACTTGCCGGAAATTGTTAGGAGCTCTAGTTTTTCTCTCAGGGTAGTTGAGGGATCTGTCACCACAGACTACTATATATGTGCTTGACATACCTATTTGGAAGCTGAGAGAAGGTAGATGGGAAAGAGGGGCGTTGAATGAGTCTTTCTCGAATCAATTTTTTTGCCATGCTAATAACCAAGCCTAAGATTGTTAAGGTTTGTAGCACAACATAGTGGACATAGTTACTACAGTGATGATAACCAATTCATGCCAGTAAGATAAAAATTTCCATATGGAATTTAGTTACATGTATACAAACAAAAAATGAACCCAAGAGAGAAATTAATGAATATCCATTTTAGTAGATTTATAAACTTAAAGTAGGCTAGGTGAAATTGTTACTTTCGTGTAGCAAAAAAATTACACTAAATTCATTTACAAAATGAATTCATAGTGTAATTACAGTCAAATTATATCCTAAGCACATTCATGAGGTGGCTACAGTAAACCCACATACTAACCAAAATCATGAAGAATATACTAGGAACCAATAGGGAGCAGATGTCCCATGCTACACTGAACAATTAATAACAAAATCCATAATACAAAAGTGAGGCATCCTAGAGTTAATCACTATGGAGCCCTTACACATTCCAGTAAAAAGAAAATTGGAATTTAAATACACAGTTAACTACATGAAGTATTATTAGTGACCTTCACTTGCATAATTATGCATTCCAAGGAAGTAGTGTCTTGGTCAGAGTTGGAGCCAAGCCGAGGCCTCCAAAAATTCAAGTGGATAAGCATAGTTCTTCTTAGTTCAATACATAGCAAAAACAAAAAGTGAAAACAAATGACAAACATAATGGATCAGAATTATTCATTCTAACCATGGATCATAATTGCAATCTGAACTCTATTCATAGAAGGAGGAAATACATTGTAGTAAGATGATAGTGAATTTTAGTATGATAAAGGACAACTCATGCACATGAAGGGAAAATGTACATAGATCAAGTGACATTAACTAACGCAATTGCAATTTGAAAGAGAAATACATAGTTGTCCATATAAATTAGGCATTATCGAACTCAGAAGTATAACATTAAATATAAATCGCATTAACCTAGATGGGCGAGAAATGTCATTATTAGAGACGGCGCTGAAGGAGATTTCCAAATTATTAAAATATAGTAAGATTCTTAAATGAATCTGGGAACTCTACGAAGAGGGAAAATACCTTAATGGAAAACTTGCTAGTGATTGATTTCACTGCATGATGGAAACCAAGAGAGTTAAACTTAACCTATTTCAGAAAGCATAGTGACCAAACCATAGGAGCATTCTGCATAGGAATTACAACTAGAACATAACCTTTAGGAGGACAAGAGATTCAGGGACTTACTTGGTAGTGGGACATAACACAAGGTTAGCTCATCAAATGTATGGAAACACCTTTTGTAGTCGCTATAGGAATCAAAGTAACCTACCATGAAATAAAAAAAAAAACAACCATTCAAAAACTAGTGAGCCCTAGGTGGCCGGAGTAATGAAATATTTAATCTTCTTTCATATGAAACAAGAAAAAGGAAAAAATAGTAACCCAAGAGTATACCTTTGAAAAGGATGAGAACCGCTGCCCGCTAGAGAGAAAACATACAATGCATATCAATCTTGGTGAGCGCTAGAATATTGAAATTAATTTCATAGCAATAATTATTGAGTTGTTGATTGTGAATTAACTCACCCCATATCGTGTAAGGGTAAAGGGGCATGCTCCATTGCTGAAGATGCACCAACCCTTTCCAAATCATACACCAGAGGAAAACCCTTCAAGAAAATAGGGAAATTATTAGTATCCCACAAAATAAATGAGATAGGAAAATAACAATGATCAATGGTAAACTGAAAGAAAACCATACCTTAAAATATGGAAGGCAGTCAAATCCTGAAGTCTAGCAGGTGCAAGGAACTAGGCCAAGAAAGAAGAAAAGGAACCCTAGTGCCACTAGGGTGTTCGTCATGAAAGACTGCCATGAATCCTTAAGCCATTTCCTTCTAATAATTTTGGCATGGAAGAACCATACCTCGACCTCAAAGGAAAACCTCAGGCATAGTAAATCATGAAAACCATATGCAAATATAGAGCTAAACCAGATGATGGCAGAAATGAGGAAAAGCATAAGGGTTACAACCACTAAGGGTTTGAGGTTTCATTGTGAGATTTTCATCTATCTCCAGAAGATCGCCACTCTTGAAGGCTTATCACCCCAATGTTTATTCAACCAAGGAAGCCCTGGTACGAGGTGGAGGGTGAGACCACATGTATCCAAGGGACATGGCACCACTCTACTTTCCCCATATACAATTGAGTAGGAGCGGAAGAACACATTGAAAGCGCTAACAACAACATGGAGATAGGTGCACCAAGTTAATAAAGATGGTAAACATGAAGGCATAAGGGAGAAGCTTATTACCAAATATCATATAATTAGAATACTATGTTATAAGGGAAGACCTTATTACAAAATAAGATATAATTAAAATACTATGTTATGGTGGGTTAGTGGATACATCACCTGCTAGGATTCAAGTACTATAGCCATAAAATTGTGTACATGAATTACATGTAAGTAGATAGAAATTAATAGAAAAGGCATAGGGAGTATGCTTCCTTGTTGTAAGAGTGGTGAGGTGCGAAAGAACAAAATGATTTGGTTGCATAATTTAATGTCTGTGTTTTAGGGAAATACCATAGTCATCAATAATGACTAACAAGAAGATTGACAAAAAAAAATAGAGTAGGGGACATGAAAAATGGTATAAGAACCTAGCTTTCTACACTGGGCCTGCATAGAGGTTCCATTACAGGTTACAGTTAGTAGTAATCACAGTAACAAGAAATTTCTGATATTGAAAACTTTTTTGCGTGTACAAGTATCTCACTCCCAGTGAAGGATGGAGGATATAGATCCAAACACTATGGGAGGGGAGGAGTTATATGTAGACCTAGGAGAAGGGGGTATGTCATCCCCCGAGCAGTTGGCCTAGGTAATAAAAAATTCACAATAGGAACTGTCACAACTTCAGAATAACAATGAGCTATTAATAAAAGCTATTGAAGAACAAGAGAAATGGATCATACAATGGACAAAGAAATCAAGTCATAAGAGTGTTTAACCTGCAAGGTCAAAACAAAAACAACCAAGATTGATATAGGAAAAATATGAAAGTGAGGAGGAATATGAAAAATTGGATCCTAGGAATTAGAAAGTAAGGAAAAGGAAGGAACTTCAGCGGGGAGTTTTAAAAGATCAAACCCTCCACCTTTGATGGATAAAAGGAAGAAGATGTTGAAGCGTGACTATTAAATATGGTTAAGTATTTTTAGGTGTATGAATACGAAAGAAACTTAAAAGAAAGATTAGTAGTTTATTAGTTGCAAGGAAAATCCACTCTGTATTGGGGGGAGACAAAGACGATGCATCTTCTAGAAGAAAATACGGTGTCGTGGGAGTAATTTTAGCATAAATTTAAAGCCCATTATCTGAATGAGAGGTACTATGATGATCGGGTGAAAGAATTCAATGAATTGAGACTAGGACAACTTACCATGGATGAATTTGTGACCAAGTTCACCAACTTGCTTTGGTATGTGCCTTACATCTGTGACGAAAAATCAAAGGTACAAAGGTTTCTGAATTGTTTACCAGCTGTATACAGAGAATGAAATTAATTTAATAATCATAGGATTATGGATGAAGTGGTCAAAAAGGTGAGACACTATTATTATCAGTTCTGAAATCGAAGTGAGGGCTCTTGACCTTGACAGAATAAGGATAAAAAAAATATCAGGGCAAGCCTAAAGTGGCAGAAACCAACTTATTTAAACATTTTTGGTAAAGACCACTAGTGGAAGAAAACAGTTAGGAGTGAGCTAAGTTAGCCAACACTGTCTTACACAGGCTCTAGGCCTGTAGAGTTTGGAAACAAGAAGTTTATAGGGCATAATGAAAGGGAGCCATTAAAGTGTTGGGGATGTGGAAAACCCCACTTGCTATGGGATTGTCCTCACAACCCCAAACCTATCTAGAATGTTTAGGTAGCACCTGAAGCTTCTATACTAAATGATGTGGCCCAAAGTATCCCAAGAATTGGTGTAGCTTTGGAAGACGAGAAAGAAGAACATCAATCTACCATGATTGAAATAGAAGGTATTATCCAAACCCATCCTATGTCTATTTTAATATGCCCTGGTGCTAGCCTAAGCTATATAAACCCTTAGATTATGGAAAAGTATGGTTTAAAATTAGAAACATTTCACCACCCATGGCTGCTATAGTTAGCCACTAGTACTAAAAGGAGAGTCACCCATGTGGTAAATCTAGGTGTAGTAAATTTAAATGGATATATCACTGAAATCAATTTAAACATCCTTTCCTTAGGATCATGTGATCTCTTGGTGAGAATGGACTAGTTAGAACAACAGAAAGTTGTTGTAAATTGTTTGGAAAGGGCAGTGAGTTGTGTGGAACCCCAAGGGAATTCATTTCTAGTGAAAGGAAAACCAAAAGAAATTTTAGTGAGGAAAATAATAGCGAGAAAGGGTGGCCAAGTCTATGTAGTACATATGGAAGAGAAAGAACAACAAACTAAGGCAAGAGGATTATACCAACTCCCAATTGTGCGAGAATTCCGAGATGTGTTTCCTGAAGAAATCCCCAAGATACCCTCTGGAGAAGCCTTGATTTCTTAATTGAATTAGTGTCGGGTGCTACACCTCTGTCTAAAGTCCCATACAGAATGAGTACCCCAGAATTGATAGAGTTAAAATTGAAACTACAAGAGCTTCTTGATAAAGATTATATCATACCAAGTGTGTCCCCGTGGGGAGCTTTGGTATTATTCATAAAGACAAAAGATGGTACACTTAGAATGTGTATTGACTATAGACAGTTGAATAAGATAACCATAAAAAACATATATCCTCTACCCTGAACTGATGATATTTTTTACCAAGTAAGTGGGGCAGTTGTTTTAGCTAAGATTGATTTGTGAAATAGGTATCACCAGTTGCGCATAAAGGATGAGCATATACATAAGACACCTTTTAGAAAAAGGTATGGACATTACAAGCTAATGGTATTACCATTTTCGACTCTCTAATGCCCCTTCTACCTTCATGTGTCTTAGGAATAATGAGTTGCACAAATTTTTGGATCAATTTATGTTAGTCTTTATTGATGCCATTTTAATATACTCAAAGAATGAGGAGGAATACCAAGAACATTTGAAATTGGTATTACAAATGCTCAGAGAGCATCATATTTATGCAAAGGGAAATAAGTGTGATATTTTAAAACCCAGATCCAATGTTTGGGACATATCATATGCAAATAAAGATTGGCGGTGGATCTTGAAAATATTAAAGCCATTATGAATTGGTCGATGCCAAAAGATATATCAACAATTCGTTCCTTTATGGGAATTGCTCGGTACTATTGAAGGTTTGTACATGGGTTCTCGAAGTTGGCTTACCACATTGCCTCTCTACAGAAGAATGGGGTTAAGTTTGAGTGGATAGAAAAGTGTGAGAAATTTTTTGATCAATTGAAGCATATGTTAACAACCCATGTTCTAAAGATCACTGACCCAAATAAGGAGTCTACAGTATGTACAAATGCACGTTTGGAAGGATTGGGAAGGGTGCTTCTACAAGATAATGCAGTCCTAACCTATGAGTCAAGAAAACTTAGAAAACATGAAAATAATTATGTTGTCTAAGAACTAGATTTAGCTGTAGTCATCCATGACTTAAAAATGTGAAGGCATTATCTATTGGGAAAAAAGTTTGTGTTGGTAACTAATCATATTAGTTTAAAATATTTCTTTAGCCAACTGAATGTAAATGCTAGGCAAGCAAGATGGTTAGCTTTCCTACGAGAATTTGATATGGAAATTAAACATATTAAGGGAAAATAAAGAAAAAGCGTTGATGCATTAAGTAGATATCCTCTTTTGTTGCTGACAAATGTAGAAAGTAGTGTAAAAACAAATTTGGAGGAATAGATAAAAGTAATAGGGAAGCATGACCCAAAGTATCAAGAAATGTAACTGAAGGTACATCAAGTAAAATTCATGGGATATGTTGTAAATCCAAAAGGATGAATTACCTACCAGAATAGGTTGTATATTCCATAGGTGACAACATTAAAAAGAAAATGATCCTATATGAGTGCCAGAAGAGACCATATGCCGATCTTTTAGGGTACTAAAATATAATCACCACCTTAAGAAAACAATTTTTTTGGCTAGGAATGAAGAATAATGTGGTAGATTACTTATCCAAATGCCTGCAATTCTAATAGGTGAAGGTGGAACATCATCATATGACAGGATTGCTGAATCCACTGCCCATACATGAGTGGAAGTGGGAGGTGATATCCATGGATTTTATAAATAGTTTGCCTTGAACGAGACAAAAACATGACCCTATCATGGTGGTTGTAGACACACTGACCAAGGAAACACACTTTATCCCATTACGATCCATCTTTGGTACTGCCTAGATTGCTAATGTATTCATGCGGGATATTTTCAAGCTACATGGAATTCCAAAAATGATAATATCGGACAGAGATACAAATTTTACCTCCAATTTCTAGAAGGCATTGTTCAAGAGCTTAAGTTCTAAGTTTAACTTTAGTATTGGATATCACCCACAGACTGATCAACAAATTGAATGAACAAACCAAATTCTAGAGCATATGCTCTGAATGTGTGTAATGGACTGACCCAACAAGTGGTAAGATTCTCTGCATTTAGATGAGTTTTCCTATAAAAATAGCTATCAAGATACTATTGAGATGATTCCTTTTGAATCCTTTTACAACAAGAAATGTCACACTCCACTCAGTTGGAATCAACCTAAGGATAGATTGATTCTTGGACTAGATATTCTACAGGAAATGGAACAAACAATGCAAAGAATTCAACAAAATATTAAAATTGCCAAAGACAACCAAAAACTTTATTCAGAATAGAACGGGACCCATAAGGAATTCCAAGTGGGGGAGCACATATACTCGAGGGTTAATCCTTGAAAAAGTACTTTTAGAGCCAGCGATTGTATGAAACTAGCACCTCGTTTTCGTGGACCATTTGAAATTCTGGACGGCGTGGGTCCAGTAGCATACCAATTGGCTCTGCCTAGTCATGTTAAATTTCATAATGTATTTCATATGTCGTTGCTGAAAAAATATGTTCATGATCTTTCTCATATAGTTGACTTGAATGTGTTACAGGTGGAGCTCGAAGGAGACTTTCCGCCAGAACCACTCCATATTTTACAGAGGAAAGAGACCGTGTTTTGTAATCTGGCTATGGATGGGTTAAAGTTGAGTGGAGGCACTTTACTCCTGAAGAGGCAACTTGGGAACTAGAAGACCATATAAAAGAAAATAATTTTGAATCGACTACCTTGGAGATGTCTAAGAAATAGACTTTGAGGATGGTGTACTTTTATGTTAGTGGGGGTGAGATGTAATTTCCCTCTTTTTTGTGGTTTGTAAGGTCATAATGACTAAGACAATATAATTAGTAGTAAAAATTGCTGGTAATAATGCCAGGTTGGCCAAGTTCTGTTTGGAAAAAGAACCATGATAATGTAATTATTTATGTTGAAATAATAAGTAATGATGTTGAAAGGAATTAGCTGGAAAGAAAAAAAATAAAAATAAGATTAAGATCATTATTCTGATCCATAGTTCTAGATAGATGGATTGGATATAGGAAAAGTGGAAAAACGTTAAACTTTCCCAAATCATTGTGAAGAAAAATACTCTTGAAATAGAACTATGTGATTTTTTGGATAAGTAGAGAAAGAAATATGGAAAAATCACCTAGGAGAAACAACACTAGAAATGGTGGAAAGGTGTCGTAGAAGAAAAGGATGGGCTTTAAAGTATGTAAAAGAGTTCTTTTCTCAGAAAAACTAAAAAAAAATAAAAAATCCTAGGTTATTGCGATAAGTAGATTCCCGAAAAAATGGGACGTCATTTTATAAATTCTGTTGGGAAAATGAAATATAAATAAAACCTATTCTAGACCAATAGAGGTTGTTGGTTCTTGGAGAAGCATTAATCTCATCTCAGGGGGAACCAGGAGATAAATTTCACAATTAGGAGGAAAATTGTTCTATCCAGTGTAATTCGGTTACAGAAATTGGAATTCAAGTAACAACATGTCTGTCATCCTGAATAGGTTTACATAAATTATACCATAGGAGTTTCTTTGGAGTCTATCATTCTGCGTGCTATAAGATTATGTTAGATCATATTCCAATAATCATCTATGTTATGCTTGTTAGGTAGAAGTAATTTATGTGTAATAGTTCTCATATTTATTCCTATATGTATATTTATGCAGAAATGAGTTGTGCAATTGGATTTCAATGATTATTGAGTTTCTCATATTTATTCATATATATATTATCATGCAGAGATTAGTTACGTAATCGAATTTCAATGCTTATGGAATTTTTCAAATTTATTCATGTATATGTTATCATGTTGACATGAGATATGCGTTCGAATCTCGATGACTATTGAACTTATGCTTAGCATGAAGATTAGTTATGAATATTTATTTAACATGGTGGGAAATTCAATAGATTGAGGCCTGAGGGTGAGCTGAGAAATGGGTGTTAACAACCCCACTACAACTATAGAACAGACTTGTTGGAAATTATTAGGAGCACTAGTTTTCCACTCATGGCAACTGAGGATTCCGTGACCACAGAGTACTATATATATGCTCAACACACGTCTGTGGAAGATGAGCAGAGGTAGATGGGAAAGAAGGGAACTGCATGATTCTTTCTAGAATCAATTTTTTTGCCACACTAATAACCAAACCTAAGGATATTAAAATCTTTAGCACAACATAGTGAACATAGTTACTACATTGATGATAACTAGTTCATGCTAGTAAGATAAAAACGTCTATATGGACTTTAGTTACACATATAAATACAACAAATGACCATAAGAGAGAAATTAGTGAATATCAATTGATAATATTTATAAACTTAAAGTAGGCTGGGTGAAATTGTTACTTTCATGTAACAAAGTGATTATAGTAAACTCATTTATAAAATGAATTCATAGTGAAATTACAGTCAAATCGTATCCTAAGTGTATTCATAAGGCAAATACAGTAAACCCACATACTAAGAAAAATCATGAAGTATATACCAGGAACCAATAGGGAGAAGATGTCCCATGCTACATTAAACAATCAGTGATTGCAATTTGAAAGAAAAATACACAACTTTCCATATAAATTAGGCATTATCAAACAAAAAAGTACAACAGTAAATATAAAACTCATTAACCTAGTTGGGTGAGGAATGTCATTGTTAGAGACAGAGCTCTATGAGATGTCCAAATTATTACAATATAGCAGAGATTCTTAAATGAATCTAAGAACTCTAGCAAGAGGAAAAATACCTTAATGGAAAACTAACTAGTTATTGATTTCACCATCTGACGAAAACCAAGATGGCTAAACTTAACCCATTTTAGAAAGCATATCGACCAAACTAGAAGAGAATTTCATGTATGAAGTACAACCAGAACAGGCCCTCTAGGAGGACAGGAGATTCCATGACTAACCTTGTAGTGGGACATAATGGAAGGTTAGCTTGGAAAATGTATGGAAAGACCTTCCATAGTCACTACATGAATCGAAGTTACCTGCCATGAAACAACCAAAAAAACCATACACAAACCAGTGAGCCCTAGGCAGCTGGAGTAACAAAATATTTAATATTATTTCATATGAACCAAGAAAAATGAAACAATAGTAACCCAAGAGTATACCTTAGAAAAGGAAGAGAATCATTGCCTATTAGAGAAGAAACCTACAGTGCATATCAAGCTTGGTGAGCGTTGGAATATTGAAATTAATTTCGTAGGAAAAATTATTTAGTTGTCGATTGTGAATTAAATCATCCCACAACGTGTAAGGGTAAAGGGGCACACTCCATTCTTGAAGGTGCCCCAACCCTTTCCAAATTCTACACCAAAGGAAAACCTTGCAAGAAAATGGGGAAATTATTAAAAGGCCACATAATAACTGAGATAGGGAAATGATAGTGATCAATGGTAAACTGAAAGAAAACCATACCTTAAATTCTGGAAGGCAGTCAAATCTTGAATTTTTGCAGGTGCTAAGAACTAAGCTAATAAATAAGAGCAGAACCCCAAATCCACTAGGGCATTCGCCATGAAAACTTGCCATGAATCCTTAAGTCATTTCCTTCTAAGCATTTTGGCATGAAGGAACCATACCTCAACCACAAAGGAAAACCTCAAGTGTAGACAATCATGAAAACCATATTAAAACAAAGAGCTAAACCAGATGATAATGAAAATCAGGGAAGGCTAAGGGTTACAACAACTTAGGGTTTGAGGTTTCATTATGAATAGTTGATCTATCCCTAGATGATCACCACTCTTGAAGTCTTATCACCCCAGTGTTTATTCAACCACAGAAGCTCCGGTACGAGGTGGAGTGTGAGACCACATGGATCCAACAGACGTGGCAACACTCTACTTGCCCAGGGTTCAATTGGGATAGGAACACATTGAAAGTGTTGAAATCAATGTGTATAGAGGCACAACAAGTTAATAAAGAGGGTAAAGATGAAGGTATAAGGGAGAACCTTATTACCAAATATCATATAATTAGAATAATATGTTATAAGGGAGGACTTTATTACCAAATAACATATAATTATCATAGTATGTTATGGTGGGTTAGTGGATACAATCACCTACTATGGTTCAATTGTTATAGAAATGAAATTATGTACATGAATTAGATGTAAGTATATATAAATTAATAGTAAAATACATAGGGAGTATGGTTCCCTATTTTAAGACTTGTGGGTGAAAAAGATCGAAACAATTTGGTTAAATAATTTAATGTATGTGTTCTGAGGAAATACGATAATCATCCTTAATGGATAATGATAAGATTGAAAAAAATAGAGTAGGGGACATGATAAGAGAGTTCATCTATAATTGTGGTCTTCCTCATCTTTTTGTAGAATTCCTCTCATCATTTATAGCTATAGTTTAATTTTAGCTACTTATCTATCAAAGTCAACACAATATGATTTCTGATGGACTACATAAATCTCCTTCTACGAGCATGTCTGTGCTTATAGAAAGTTACAAACAATCCACTGCAACAAGATGACTCCATCAACCTTTTTGTAAATACCATACTAAGGTTGCCCATGCTTATTCTTCTCCTAGTATTCTTGTTGACTCCCTCTAGAATCTTCATCTGAGCACTGCCTTCTCTTATGGCTTCTTAATGAAATTTACTCACCTTCTTCCTTCGACAAATGTTCTTGTCCCCCTTCTCTATTGCAAGGTTCCTTACCATCATGATAAAAAACTCTCCTCATTCTTGGTTATAGTCATCAAGTGTAAACATCATCACCGCTAATTGTAATCAATAATTAATTAACAAAATATTGTTACCTTACTATCCAAATCTCTCTTGAACATGTGTAACTGCAGTTGCAGTCTTCTCTGTTGGATCTACCTTCAACGTTACAGTCTTCTACTACTCTTCACTTGGAAATTTCTGCTTTTTTCAAAAAAAATGTTGATCTACTTTCCCCCAAGTATATTTTGTTCCATGCACTATATTCTTCTTATTTCCATCATGCAATCATAAATATTCAAATTCAATAAAAATTAAAACAAAATAAGTTATCTCAATCAAATTTTGAAATTTGCTTATGCTCCATGCGTATGATGCTTTTACTAGATTCCTCTCTTTAAGATTTCCATTCTATAATCACTCAATTAGATTTATCAGATCTGATTATGCTCCATGTTATGAATTTCATCTCCAAAACTTTGCTTCCTTGTTGAGTTATTCTAATCTCATTACCAAAGAGCTTTCAAGCTCTGATACCACTTGATGGCACGCAAGTCACACATGATGCCAATATCCCCAATATACTCCACACACGACCCTGTATTTACATCCAATTTAACAATATCTCATGAAACATTTAACATATGTAGTCAATATAAGAATATGAACTTGTTTTGATGAATTCCATGAGATATTTTTCTATCACCTTCCACTCTATATCTCACCTCATTCCATAAAGCCAACTACTTACATCTCAACTTAAAAAATGGTGCAATGAGCAAGCTAAAAAGGGCATTTCAAATCCAAACACGTAGTCCTAAAATTTTCTTCTGCAGTTGCTACGAAATGATTTTGTAGCACTTGTTTTCCAATTTACTCCTTTGTCACTATGAAATGCTTTCATAGCGCCTGTTAAAATTCAGTATTTCAATTTTGGGGAAGATGAAATGAATCAAATCTCTTCTCTACCAACTCTCCATGGCCCCTACCTTTCTCCTCCACATAATATATGGTTAGCTTTTCCTCTCTTCACCTAAGTTTGCAACGCTAAATTTTTCAATCGAACAAATAATGAAAAAGGGTTTTTTTTCCAAAAATCCAAATAGAGTATTTTATCTCTGTAATAACACTCAAATCACTGTAAATACCACAAAAGTACTATGCCATAACACAATGAAAATTCCCCCACGGGGTTTTGTAACCATTTCAATAAGAATACCAAAGATAAATTAACAATCACACAATGATTGAAACTACAATATTCATATTTTTTTTATGTAAATCGGTTCAACAAGCTACAAGCTTCCAAACTAGCCAATATTCAAATGAAAAAATTCCATGAGTTCAAAAGTAGAAATCGAATTGGTTAATCATAGGAATTTTATTCAATCTCAACCATTTAGTAAGCACACAACTTACACTCAATTTTTTTTGTTCATTTACACCACTGACATGGAGAAATACCTTCTGTTTCACATAGATTGGAAAGTACAAGCAAGCCTAGAAACTCAAAACTATAGTTGTACAAAGAAAAAATGAGTTCCTCTCTCTTCTCCCCTCTCAAGAGCTTCTCCTCCTATCTTCTTCCCAACACTTCTTTTTTATTGTTTCCAAAAATGAACAGACTATGACAATGAATAGTCACAAAGTGTGAATCATTTCCCTTTCTCCACAATATACGCAAAACTAAAAAACTATATTTATATTAGAAAATAACTTCTCCAAATTATTTTAATAAAGTAAAAAATCACTTCCTAATTTAAATATTTACAATTTCTTACAAAACATTTAAAATTTCCTTACAGCATTACCATGTAGCCACCCCATAAAGTTGCTAAACTCTTGTCTATACTTCTTGAATTTTTGAGCTTGGCCTATGCACTTGCATTAGTATTTGTGTCATTATGTATGGGGAGTTAAATATGTGATACAAGTAGGGTGATATAACTCCACACTCAAGGTGGATATGGTGTGCAGTTATGTCATCTTAAGAATGGAGTCACATTTTTATCTACCTAATGTGGTGGTAATGTGTCACAAGGGCTTGGCCTTGTGAATAATATTTTACGACATTGATTTTCATTCATAAATTGATTTTTTTTTTTTTTTTTTGAAAAATAAAGTCAATAATTTTAGGTATTACATGGTTATGTAGGGTGGGGGGAATTATAGATGTTGGGGGCTATAAAATGAGGTATTTGATGAAAATAAGGACACCTATGTTATTTTTATTAAAATGATGCATTGGAAGGCAGTTTACAAAAGGAATTTTGCAGGTTTTTTAAATATCTAGTAAGATTAAGGGTATTCTTTAAACATCATGTGAACCCAAGCCCTATGATGCAAATTGACTACGTGGAGATCCCATGTGGTGTGCATTTGCGTCTACTTTATATTATGTTTTTTACCATTAAATCGTATGTTGAAAATTATATGATGACAAGACTAATAAACCAAAACCTAACTCCAAGGCTAGATGTGACCATCCCCATTCGGAATTGACATTCTGTCAAACACTTGGCATCAAAAATCTACATGTGTAAATGATAGATCTAAGCATAGGGGTCTCATACTTATTTGAGATTCATTATGACACATTGCTTCCTTATCACTTTAGCTGCACTTTCATCCATTACGCCATAGATACATTGTTCATTCATATACAAGTAAAAATATGATGAGAGCCATACATAGCCATTGTCATAATAAATATTCATAACCAACATAATAAAAATAGAAATACCAATGAAACAAAAACCATATAATCCACATATAAACCAATATAATACTCATGAGATAACAAGGAGAAATGACCTCTTATTAATGACGTAAAAACCAACCCGGTATGGGACTACCACATTCCACCCGACCGTAGGCATGGCTAAGCCAAATCTCTCTTCAGCAAGTCACCACCATGCTATATTTCAAGAATGAATGTGGGATCTCATAAACATATCAACCGAAACCATCGATGGATTCCGAAGGCCAACCACCTCAACCCATAAAAGAATGATTCCACCTCACAAAAACTATCATTAGATTGGTGTCTACCCAAGCCTTCCAAGGCTCCAGAGCATTCATTCTAAGCAAGGGTCCAGGACTAGTAACTCAGCCCACAATTGTTGCCAAGCTTCAGAGAGTTTGTCCAACCAAGGTTCTAGGACTAACAACTGACACAGGGTTACCCTAGCTACACCCATAGTATGCATGTAAAATGCATAAGCACATTTGTCCCAAGAATTTTAACTCTCTAAGGAGTCAAATCTTCAATTCTTAATGAATGGTTTAAGGCCTTTACTCAAGTTTTATGCGGAATGATTTCATAAATCAACCATAATATGACCCTTAGTCAATATCCTTTCTATCGGGATTCATTAACCCTCATAAATCTTCATTAAACCTTAATTAATCTGCATATAATATATATATATACTATATATATATATATTATATATATATATATATATATATTAAATATATATATATTATATATATATATATTATATATTATATAACCTTTCCACTCTTTAACATTGGTTATATAGAATTTAACCACATGAAACCCTTATATCCACACTATTTCTATTATAATGTTTATATAATAGAAATACACAATAATCATGTGTAACTTACCTTTCCTGCACTTTTTAAAGCCCTTGCACATTTTCCTAGGTTTCCCTTTATGGCTAATTGCAATCCCATCTCCACAGGTCACATTAACATGTGTTTCCCCATTTCCTCCAATATGTGATTAACCTCTGGAACTCAAAATATAATAATTGCACCTGTATAACCCTATCAATTCCGATCAATCAAACTTGCATGACACTTACTGACTGTTGATCTAGATCCGCATCATCTGAGGTTCCAAAATAATTTTAGGTGAGACACAAGCATGGAGAATACTCTCCAGATAAAGTGGTTTTCTCTCTCCACCCTAGTGCTACGTTTCAATTGCCTAATGGAATCGAGTGACTACTCCTTTTTACCACTTATGGTTTCTACCTCGCCCAAAATACCACTTCCACTTATAAACTCACCTTTCTTCTTAGTTAACATTCAAACTTGTTCATGCCCAATGATCGTAGATCTTCAACCATCGACAACTGCAACGCTCCTCCAAATTCCTCTTCCACGAGCGCTTCTAGTTAATCTCCACCGTTCATTCCTTGATTCCAATCTACGTGATTAAATCTTGGCTGCTTATCATTTGACAACCTCGTCCATTGATATTCGAGATCCAACAGTTCCTATCCATTGATGACCTACTTCTTCATTCGTTTCTTTTAGTGTTTTGGGGTTTTGGGTTTTTCTTTAAGGTTTCAACCTTTCGCTTCTGCTGCTCAACACACTCCTGAGCTTGACCTCTATGAATTCTCGCATCACAGTCTCTCTAGAGCTTCACTTTGATTATTCAACTGGATTCAAACACCCACTATGATTCCTCTGAATCATTCTCCTCTCTGTGTTTTGCCGAATTCTGCCTGCACACAACTATTATAGAATTCTGATTCACTATAATTCAACACTGGAAACACACTTATACAAGTTTGAAATTAGCCTCTGTATTTATAAATATAACAATGATTACAGAATCAGACCCTCTATCTCTCAGGCCTGATCTTCAATATTAGTGGCCTCCTCCTTACACTCTACCCATAGGCTTACATTTATAACAGAAATGTTCTACTGAACTAATTCTAGCTCAAATCCTTAATCTACTGAATTGATTCCTAAATGTCCTCTATGTCCACTTCTAACTCTAGTTAATCCCTAACAATCATCTCTAGTTGCTCGAATCATGAAATTACCTTAAGAGTTATAATTGACTTCTCACTCTCTTGTCATTATTAACCACTCATGTTCTCCTTCATTCGAGAGCATTTACAAACATCTCACATTATCTAATTAATTCTTATCCTACCCACTCAAAAGCCTAAATATTACATTAAATCAACACTTAGGAATCCAACTTCCTTAAAACACATGACCCCCCTATGTCTACTAAAATAAAATGATTTTCTCTTCAGTTGAATGCTCCTGCATCAGACTCCCAAAGTAGAAAATATTCATGATCTCCTGATCTTGTGTCTTCATAAGTTGATAAGAAACTTCGAGGGTCCCAAACTTTAGTTTGTATTTGCCCAAATGACTTGCACCTTTGTTGTTGTTGTATGTCTGTTGTATTCCATTTCACCTTCCTCTCCTTGTTAATCAGGTTCAAGTTCTGATTGATCATGCTTCCTGCTGCTATCAATTTCCTCCACATGGATTGTTTCATCATCAACTACCATAATTCTTCAATCTTTGTCTTCAGTTCATCGCTGGACTGGTCCATATTCTGCCTCTTACTTCTTCATCTTTCTCTTTGCTTCTTCGTTCGTCCCTTCACTTTGAATTTACTTCGTTTCTTTCAGTGTTTTGGGGTTTCGAGTTTTTCTTCAGGGTTTTGACCTTCCGCTTCTGCTACTCAACACACTCCTAAGCTGGACCTATACGAATTATCACATCACAGTCTCTTAAGAGCTTCACTCTGATCCTTCAACTGGATTCAAAGACCCATTATGATTCCTCTGAATCATTCTCCTCTCTTTGTTTCACCGAATTCTGCCTACGCACAACTATTACAAAATTCTGATTCACTATAATTCAACACTTGAAACACACTTATACATGTTTGAAATTAACCTCTGTATTTATAAATATAACAATGATTTCAGAATGAGACTGTCTATCTCTCAGACCTAATCTTCAATATCAGTGGCCTCCTCCTTACACTCTTCTCGTAGGCTTACATTTATACCAGAAAGGTTCTATAGAAATAATTATGGTTCAAATCCTTAATCTACTGAACTAACTCCTAAATGTCCACTTCTAACTCTAGTTAATCCCTAAGAATCCTCTCTAGTTCCTCGAATCATGAAACTACCTTAAGAGTTATAATTGACTTCTAACTCTCTTGTCATTATTAACCACTCATGTTCTCCTTCATTCGAGAGAATTTACAAACATCTCACATTATCTAATTAATTCCTATCCTACCCCACTCAAAAGCCTAAATATTATATTAATTCAACACTTAGGAATCCAAATTCCTTAAAACACATGACCCCCTTATGTCTACTAAAATACAATGATTTTCTCTTGGGTTGAATGCTCCTGCATCAAGAACTCACCCACCAAGGGCTCCAGAAAATTTGTCCAACCAAGGCTCCAAGACTAATAACTCAATCCAAGTTGTTATAGGGCTCCAGGGTGTTTGTCCAACAAAGGCTCAAGGAACTAGTAACTCAATCCAATCTAAGAAAACATGAGAACCAACCAGAAAAGAATGAAAATGAACCCACAACACCATGATTATCTAGGAAACAGAAAGGCTAGGCAAATCCACTGTCAATCTAGGCAATCCTTGATCCCAGTGATAGATCATGACCAATAAACCACATGCATTTTCCATGCATGATTAAACTAGTGAGGAAAAGATACATGCAACACAGTACATGTAAGCAAAGCTTGTTTTGGCTGTTGATCCTGATGTCCTCTTGCACTTTGCTGCTCTTCTTGCTCAAAAACTCAAAGTATGCGACACCCTCTAAGAGTGTTCCAAGAAACTTTAAGTATCCAAGAGTATGAGAGAGAGAGAGAATAGAAAACGGCTCCACCAAAACTGAAGTGACCAAGCCTACCCACTGATCCTCAGAAGCCTTTTTATCAATCAAGCCTCTATTTTCTTCATTTTCCATTATTTTCCTTCATTTTCTTCCTCACATGCAACTTGTGACCTTTCACTTCATTTTTCTCCTAATTTCCATTATCTCCATAAATAAAATGCCAAATAATGCATGCCTCCCCAAAGCCTTTTTCATTTCCTTTTCAAATTTCCTTTAGCCATAATAACCGAAATGAACACCTACTAGAATGTTTTTCCCACCATTCAGCTTGGAATACATGTCCCATTACCATGGTCTTATGTATTTTTTACATGAAATATGTGTTCAATCACCATGATCTTATGTATTTTTTACATAAATTTTTAACGAGAATTGTTACAATGAATATGTTAAAATTATATTGAGGAATTTATTAAAATTAATTATAATTCTTTTACTTTATTAAATTATGATATATATATATATATAATATATATATATATATATAAATAATATATATATATATTATAATAATATTTATATCTATCTATAGATATAAATATAGTATAGATATACATTCACACTACCCATATGCATTCACATGTTAATCCTAGAGTTATTTTTCTAAACTTTTATATATTCCTTATCATTTAATTATATTGATGAACTTATTCAAGTTGGTTATGAGTTTTAACTTTGCTAATTATACGATTTCTTTCTTACAATATAATAATATTAATAAACTTGCTAAAATTAATTATAAATTTTAATTTAAAATTTATATCGATCTTTCAAAACAATGGTGAAGCCCCTTTCTTCCGGCCCTACCTCTTATCCCTTACTAAAAACTTCATTAATTATGAAGCCCCTTTCTTCTAGCTCTACCTCTTAGTCATCCATCACTAAAAGCATCATTAATTATACTGATTCCAATGGATTTGTTTCCTCGCGATCAATTTAGTAATCATCTCTTGTATTGTTAAGGAAATGAATTTATTTACCAATGGCTGCAAATAGATGTGTTAAGTATGATAGGATTGATTTTCCATCTCTGGGGATTTCCTGTCAAGCTTCCCTACCATTGAAAACTCAGTCATCAAATTGTTATGTCGGTGTTTGATATATAGCATGAAGCATCAATAACCCTACCAAATTAAGTTGAAAATACATACATAATATGGTTTACATGTGGCAAGGAGCCAATCCACAAAGAGTCATCAAATTGCTATGTCGGTGTTTGATATAAAGCGTGAAGCATCAATAAGCCTATCAAATTAAGATGAAAATACATAAATAATATGGTTTACATGTGGCAAGGAGTCAATCCACAAAGATAACATTTTGTAGATGACAAATGGATGTGTAATGCAACTTACAAAATTAAATTGAACATTGTTGACAAACACACTTAGAATGGATTTAGCATAAAGAATGTTTTTATAGGAAAATGAATTATTTTAATTTAATAATATATTAAATTACATTTAAAAAAAAAAATTGTAGTTATAATGCTAAATTTGTAGCTATAATGTTATATTTAAATAACTAAAGTTAATGTGAAAATTCATTAAGAAAATACAATCTAATTAAGTGTTAAAATATTTGATAATAATGATTTAATTTTATAGGATGATGTTGTGAATTTAAACTACTTATTTTTAATATTTATTTATTTCATTTCACAAATTTAAATAAATAGAAGCACCACATATATATGATTTTAAAAAAATATTAATTAATAAAAACAACATTATCAATTAAATTTAGTGAAAATTTATTTATTATTATTAATTATTTATTTAATAATCATTATATATATATTTTATAATATGCACTATTTTAGAATAATGCGCACTTTGAATAATTTAAAATAAATAAATAATATACTAGGAAAAACAGTCCAAATTCAAACCCATAAATGAATAACAAAATATATATTTGTCTCACCATGATGAGAAAAGTATTAAATATATAAAATAACTTACATCCAAAACTCCATTACATTTTTTCAGTCCTACAATATATATTTATTAATTTTTATTAATATTAATATAGATAAATAGTATATTAATTAAGATAATATATCAAATGCGCACAATAAAATCAAAACTGTTAAAAAAAATAATGAAAATCAAGCAATGAGGACTCCCCATCCAATGTCCACTTGGTTAAATCCCAGACACCTTCAGTCAGTGAGAAACTTGTAGCTAATGGTCCAATGTCCACATGGTTAGACGGGCAAGTGACGCCATCACAGCATTTGAGATATTGGATTTCGACGCAGCCTAACAATTCTTTGGGTTATTGCATGTGCATTTATTTATTTCAACGACTTTCAACAGAAAAGCTAACCAATAAATCAAAACGAGGAAACTAGCAAAGAAGGGTTGTGTTTATGTTAGGAAATATTATGATGGTTAAATGATAGCTTGGAATTGTGTTTAGGTTAGCAAATTTTATAAAGGGTGTACTTTTATTGAAAATGTTTATAATTATAATTTATTTTTCATTATAAAAATAAAAATAATTTTAATGATTAATTTAATTGCATGTAGTGTTATTATGGTGATGAATCAGTCCTTTCATCTTTTAACCTGCAATAAATTATTTATTTTATTTATTTTTATTTTTAAAATATATTTATAACTATTAAATTTGTAATTTTTTTAATTATATTTTGTTATTAGGGGTGAGTACTCATTGTTCTAATATCCGGAGATTTTTTTTATGATACTGGGATATTTGGTAGGTAGACTTACCAGATGATATTAGGTATTTTGTTAGGTCATGTGAGTACTCATTTTTCTAATATTCTAGATTTTTTTGATGATACCTAGGATACTTTGTTAGGTCAAATATAAGTTCTCATTTTTCTAAGGCCATATAATTTTTTACTTAGAAAAACGTTAGATATGTCTATTAACTGGTCTATATTGTAAGTTAATTTTTCATGTGTTTTTTTACTATTTATTTTTAATTAATTTTTTTATAACTCTTATTTTATAATATGTTAGATATTTTTATATAATTTCATTTTTATCATAATGTAATTTTTTAAATATTAATATTATATATTATATATATAACATATAATATATTATAAATAATAATATATATATATATAATATTTGAATGGGTTGGCATGGAAGCAGGGTTATCTTGACCCAATGAGCATAGTTAAAGAATTATATTTATTTATATTTTTAGGTTTTTTTTAAAGTTAATGTTACTTAATGGTAAAAAATTATTGAAATATAAGTTCAAGTGATGTAATACACATAATCTCAATATTTTATGAGTTTCGCATGCCTTCAAAATTGTTTAGGTTTTAAAAAATGAAAAATAAGTAATAAAAAAATATATTCAAAGAGATCGTTTTTGTAAAACAACAAAGACAATAAACCATTAAACCTATATAAAACTCAACTTTTCCCAGATGTTAATATTTTTCCCTATTTTAAAATATTCTCAAAAACCTATATAGTATTTATATTAGTTTGCACGTACATAATTTTGATTCTTGTCTTTGGCTAAAGTTATATATATATATATATATATACCCTTTAATTGGCATTATAAGGGTGTTGTTCATTATGGAGATTTGAGTGGGTGGTGGTATGGTACATTGGGGTCCAGACCAATTAAATAATGGAGAGGTTGATTGATATTGATTGGGTTGGGTGGTGGTGCAATTATTAATGGAGGTAGTTCTACAAGTACATGGATTTGTTTTGGGGAATTCCTCTTACCATCGCTTCTGAGTAATGGTTTGAGTGATTTTTTACAAACTCTCTTGTTGTTTGCATACATGAGGGTTTTTTTTCCTCAATTCCTTTAACATTTGACTCTTTTCATCAATCTACTGTACAATTTTGTTTTCTTATTTACATTTTTTTCCTCCCAAGCCTTATTTGCAATGGTGGCTTGAGGGTAGTGGTGTGGTTGCTACTAGACGTGGCTTTGTGCATATACAACTTCATGGTTGGAAATTACTATGACACTTGCCCTCTTCGGAGTAGTTATTTGAGCATGCTTTTGACCTGCACAAACATTATAGTCTATAGGTTTTCAAGTAGTGCTCTCTTTAGGTTAGTGATTCCTATGTTGGATCTTTTTAGCACTGTAGACCGTCCCTTACAAACATGATCTCACCATACAAAAAATCTTTTCAATTAGCAAAATTGATGCATGGAGATATGAAAAAGGAGTTGTTGGAACTACTTATAATTCTATCTTTCTTTGAGTCGCTCTATTGAGGTCTCTACAAAACCTTTGATGGATGATATTTCTATAATGCAACATAAGTGCAAATCTACACTCGTTGAAGTGTTTATCTACTATAAATGGCTTTTATTTAACTTCTCCATTTGATTTTTCTAAATATTATAGCTTCCTACTAACTATTTTGGAATATTTGTTTATAACTTTTCTTTCTTCTGACATCAAATTTTTTCTTTAATGAATTTATGTGCCTTGTTATCCCTTAGAGGAAACTTGGCTGCGGGAAAAACTCCAAGGTAACCTCATACCTCTTTTAGGTTGAAAGTTGACCCTTCAACCTTGAGAGGGATCTCTCTCTAAAACTCAAATACTCTAGGTAACTGTAGTAGTATTTTCTACAATTGAGTTTTGTCGCCAGATGTAGCTTGTAGGATGAAAATTTGGTTGGGTTGTATATAAAACACACCATTGGGCATGGAGTCTAGTTTTATCAAATGATGTTATAGATCTAATGAGAAGGACACAAAAAGAACGGTAGCAATAACTCCTTTGACAATTTGAGAAATTTAAAAGAAGAAGACTGAAAGGAAAACAAAAATATAATTGATACGAGGAACAACAAGTACTAATGAGTGCGAAATACAAGAAAGGAGCATTAATGAATCCAATCTCAAATACTAATATTTTCCAGACATGAAGAAGATTTTTCATAACAAAGAAATAATGTATAGGGAACTACAGCACACGAATTTTTTGTAAATGCTCATGAAACTATAATATCTTTCAGATCTACTCACATACACCATAATGCTAATTTTTTTACAATAAAAGCCAACCCTTTTTCATTCTTCAGAAATTATCTTTATAGAAAAGATTGCAAACTAAAAACAAATTTCTAGCAAAACTTAATTACAAAATATAAATATAATAATGTTCTTTACCAAATGCATTCATATACAAAACTTCCTAATCCTATCTGTATATAAAGATAATTTTTTTGCTGGGGTCATGGCTGGAGATAAGGATCAACAAGTCGAATTTGCTGAGGTGGCATCCAAGTCAACAATTTTCCAAGAGATTTTTCCTCATGAAATCTTGAAATATAGGGTCTAGTGATACCTTCGGAAATGAAAAACCGTGATAAGTGTTAGAAAAACGAGAGAGGTTTTTCTAAATGGTTTTTAATGGACAAAAAACTCAATCGGTTCCATCAAATTCATTCTCATTTGTCTGGGATATGATTTTGGAAACAATTACTAAAGCGAGATTGTAAAATTCTAAAAAACGACCTTTCAAATATCCCTTTGAATATCTCAAATCACAATACTTGTTACAAAACCAAGAGAGGTTTTTCTAAACGGGTCTGTTGTGGCCAAAAACCTCTTTTGGTATAGTAAAATTCATTCTCATTTGTATGAAAAACATGCCTGAAATTACTATGATGCACAAGAAAAACTGAGTTTCAACTGCCCAGTTTTATTGAAAACACTCATAAGCTCATTTGTCAGTGAATTTCTTCAGAAAGCATTATCCGGTCATTGAATTTCTAATAGCCTTGTTATCGATGATTTCCATGGTTATTACAACTAAAATGATGACACTGAAATTACCAACATTTTCTAAAAAAATTTAAAAATAGAGTTAACAGGGCAAGTTCCTCAGACAGAACACCAAAGGACACCGCTCACAAATAGATCACAGATCAGTACACCAGTGTTTTTGACGTGGTTAAAACCCTCAAAGAGGGAAATAGTCCACGGCCTGAGCCAACGCGGCCACTTCAGGTAATTTATTAATAAAAGAATGAAAAGTTACATAAGCTTCTCTCGTGAACGGTTAACCTACAAATGATCCTCCATGAACTTTAAATAGAAATCATGGACCAATCGGGTGCTAAGTCATGGATCAAGTGTCGGTAATACCGAGGAGAGAATGAACCATCGGATCACTACATATCATGACCGTCAGATTGTAAGTTACAAATGTACATAGTAAAGAAACACACTTTACCTAACTCTATACTAGACCAAGTTATACTTAACTATTCCTATGTCGGATATAAATCTAGAACAACTGGGATAGGATTGAAGGATTTACAAATATGACACAATAGGAGAAGGAAGGAGGCACTAGAGCCTATCCCCCCTTAGTGACAACTTCCTGAACTCCAAGCATATATCGAAGTTTAGTGAACTTCGCCTCTGTGAGAGCCTTTGTGAAGATGTCTGCAACCTGATCATCTGTTGAACAATATTGCACTTCAAGAACATGGTCATGAATGAGCTTTGTGATGAAGTGCATGTGAAGTTCAATGTGTTTGCTGCGCTGATGCTGAACTGGATCTTTGCAAAGCTGAATGGCACTTTGATTATCACACCAAAGTGTAGTCGGATGCTGCTGCTCAAAGCCCAATTCTGATAGGATCTGACGAAGCCACAAGTCTTCCTTACTAGCTTCCACGGCACCACGATACTCTGCTTCTGCTGACGAAAGAGAAATGGCAGCCTGTTTCTTACAAGCCCATGTAATAGGTCCTGAACCAAGAGTGAAAACATAACCGGCAGTAGACTTCCGATCATCAGGGTCACCAGCCCAATCAGAATCAGTGAAACCAACTAATAGAGGAGTTGCTTTGGCACTGTAATGAATCCCAAACTGTATTGTACCTCGAACATAACGATGTATTCTTTTAGCTGCTTTCCAATGACTTTCACGGGGGTTTTGCAAAAAACGAGCAACAAGGCCAACAGCAAAGGAAAGGT
>APFE030980923.1:209406-236975 GCA_000404065.3 Pinus taeda
AAATTCCTTGGAGGTGGGGACATGCCTAGAATGACTTTTGATGATGAGTTTTTCACTTGGTGGGACCAACAGATCATCACAGTCGACGACTATCCCTATGCTAGTATGGATTTCCAAGGAGATCCAAACTTAGTGTTGCCACCAAACGAAACATGGGGAGACATAGGTAGCAATATTTTAAGCTTTTGTAAATTTTTAATATTTTTTTGGATTTTTTAATATGAAATGAACTTAGAAATATTTTTGATGAGACAAAATACTGAAAAAATTACCATGTTCCAGATGTAGGTCCAGTGAGACCAAATGGATTTCTGAGGGATAGGCATTGTAGAGGAGGAGCCGAGGAGGTAGCAGTTAAGACAGAGAGAGTCCTATATGCAGTTCAAAGAAACTTGGTGAGACTAACTCACTAGGTACCTATGATATCCATAGAGGATCTACCTGAGGAGATGCAACGGCACATGGTAGGGGTACCACGGGACTGGGTCCACATACTTCGGCATGTAGCTAATTCAGTAGTTAACGTTTTAGCCACTCATCCTGAGTCGGGGCGATAGACATACCTATATATGACTAGACATGATTATGGCCATGAACCAAAATTTTGAGGGCATATTGTCCCAATTTTGTATATTAGTTTTTGAGCACTTTATCTATAATTTTATGATATATATACAGATTTGACTTTTGATGTTATTTAATTTGATGAATGATTAATATGCTAATATAATGCTTGATTAGCAATAGAGTCTACTAATGAATTCTCATATCGTGGAATGTGAATATATGTAATATAAATAAATGATCGTTGCAACATTCTCACTCCAAAAAATTGGCGATATAGATAAGGATCACGAACCCGATAAATGTTATTTAACTGTGCACCACTAGCTATGAGTCTAGGTAAATGAGCAACGAATCAATCCCATAAAAAATTTCTTCGGATAGTAAATTAAGAATGACAGTATACTCAACAATGTTATTCAAAGCAGTGCCAATATATACACCCCTTGACACCATCAACTAGCCAGATGGATAATAAATCACCCAATCTATGGAAGTGAGATTCCAAGTATGCTGACTAGCACCATCTGTGAATCCAAAATATATCGAATCATCCATCAACACCCGCCGAAGCAGGTCAAAAAATGTCAATATCACAAAATTCCAGACAAATATGTACAAAAATACAATATAATAAACAAGCAATTGCTCGACCGAAGCCTAAGCAAAATAAATCTTAAGGTGGAGCCCATTTCGGGGCTCTGCCAGCTTGTTCCCTTCAAAATCAATTTATTCATAGGCCCCTTTTCCCAAAATGCGTTTGACTAAAAAGGGAACATACCACATAGGCTTGAATTTTCCTGCCCCTAGGGCGCCTTTGTCTTGGTCATAGTCTAAGACAAGGTCGCCTTCATAAAAGACCTGAGGATGGAAAACTTTATCATACTCAGTTTTAAGCCTCCTCTTATAGGCTTCATTTATTATGGCTACATCTCGACGCTACTCATCGAGATGTTCCAAATGAACGAGGGCTTCTTCAAGACTAGACGTCTCTGGAAGAAGTTCTACAACTAGCTTAAGGGAAAAAATTTCACATTCCATAGGAAAAATAGATTCCAGCCCATAAACTAATTGAAAAGGAGTAAAACCGATGGTATTCTTCACTGAGGTTTGGTATTCCTAGAGCACCGAGTACAACATGATGTGCCAATTGGACCGATTTTTGTCAATTTTCCTTTACAGGATAATCTTAAGGGACTTATTCACGACTTCGACTTTCCCATTGGCCTGAGGATAATATGGAGACGAATGCTCCTACCAGAAGCCCAACTTTGAGAGCCAATTCGGTCGTCAGTTGATTCTGGAAGTGACTGCCATGGTCAGTGACAATCTCTCTTGGGATACTAAAATGTGAAATAACCTGGCTGAAGAGAAACAAGGTTGCTATTTCATTATCATTTTTGTAGGTTTTAACCCCGTACAGAAATTACCTGCATACGAATTCTAAATCACAGAAAAATAAATAATGAGAGAGCATAACACATAAAAAACATATATGCACAGAGATTTTCCCCTGGATCCCAAAGCTGGGACTACCAGATTGATTTTTTATTATATTCCTTTCAATGTTACAATACATATTTATACATGCCGAAGCATCCAATAACATGGACCGAAAACCATCACGTCCAATACCATGGACCAAAAAGCCATCGCATCCAATACCATTGACCGAAAACCATCGCGTCCAAAAAACATGTGCGAAAATCATGCACAAAACCATAGGTGGGTCCGCCCAACCTAACATAGGGTCCAAAACCAAAATTTTCCGGGGCGCTGCCTTCAACCCCATAAAGTGGGGTTATGAGTGCCCTTCAAACCCCCTGTTAACTACGTGGAAAGAATATAACACAAACCAACATTCTCCCACTTGTTGTTTTCTTTCCACAAGGGGCCACAAGAGAGCTTAGTCATTTTCCCAGCCCTGAAATGTCCATTATCTCTCTACACCAAGAGAACTTCTCAAAGCTCACAGATTTTGTCAATGCATTTGCAGTATTCTTCAAAGTGTCCACCTTTACCAGCAACACCTTTTTGTCTTCTATCATATCCCTCACAAAGTGATACTGAACATTAATGTGCTTTGTCTTTGAATGATATGCAGGGTTCTTTGCCAAGAAAATTGCACTTTTGTTGTCACAGTCTATCCTTATAGCTTCCTATACTAACACCATACTTGAAGACAATCTCTACAACCAAACTACTTCCTTGCTTGCATGAGTGGTTGCCATGTATTCCGCCTTTGTAGTTGATAGTGCCACTACAAATTATTTCTTATTCATCCAACTGACTGCACCTCCAAATAGGTTAAATACATACCCACTTGTAGATCTTCTCTGATCCAGATCTCCAGCCTAGTCTGCATCAACAAAGCCATGAATATCCAACACTTTGTCCAATCCTGGTCTTCCTTGGTAGCACAGACCATAATCACTAGTGCCACGCAAATATCTGCAAACCTGCTTCACTGTTGTCCAATGCTCCTTTCCTGGTTTTGACATAAAACTGCATGTGCAATGTCTGGTCTAGTACAGACCATTGCATACATCAGGCTACCGATTACACTTGCATATGGAACACGAGACATGTCCTCTTCTTATGTCTTGGGACATTTTTCAGCGGATAACCTCACACCTACAGGAATAGAACCTTCACCGCTTTACTATCCTGCATATTAAACATCTGCAGTATTGTCTCGACATACTTCATTTGGTTTAACCAGAGCTTCCTCTTTGCCTAATCATTTTTAATTTCCATGCCCAAAATATAGTTTGCAGCACCAAGATCTTTCATGTCGAATTTGGAGGACAAATGGGTCTTCAAATCCTGGATAATTTCTTTGTCATTTCCAGCCAGCAACATATCATCCACATACAAGATTAGATAAATAACACAGTCACCATTTAATTTAAAATACACACAGTGATATGTTTTTCTTCTGGTGAAGCCAAGTCCCCATATAAATGTATAAAATTTCTGATACCACATCCTTGGTGACGTTTTAACCCATACAGAGACTTCTTTAACTTGCATACCAGTTCTTTCTTACCCTTCGTTGCAAAGCCTTCAAGTTGCTTCATGTAGATTTCCTCTTTCAGATTCCCATGAAGAAATGTTGTCTTCACATTCATCTGTTCTACCTCAAAATCAAAAGCAGCAACAACAGATAAAAGTAATCTAATAGAAGTTACCTTGGCAACATGAGAAAAAATGTCACCAAAATCAATTCCCAGCACCTAGGAATAACCTTTGCTACCAACCGAGCTTTGTATTTCTCCACTTTTCCTTCTGCATTTGTCTTCTTTTCGAACACCCATTTTCTGCCAATGGGTTTCCTTCCAGTTGGCAACTCCACCAGATCCCAAGCCTCATTTTTGTGCAAAGATGCCATTTCATCAACCATGGCCTCTTTCCAGAGTTTTCCATCCTCTGAATCTACTGCTTCCTTCACAGTTCTGGGATCATCATCAGTAATAGATAAAGAAAAATTTGAACAAAAAGCAGATGGACTATACCTTTTAGGCCACCTTCTTTCTCGAACTGATCTTCTCACAGCCAGAGTTTGTGGCTCTTCATCTTCTGATTCCTCTTCTGTTGTAGAGTCTGATTCTTCCTCCTTTAGATCAAACTCTATCTTCTCAGGTTCCTTTCATTGGAATTGATGTTTAATAACATCTTTCACCTCTCTGAACACCACATCTCGGCTATACACAACCTTCTGCGTGACTGGGTTCCAAAGCTTATAACCCTTTAAACTATCCTTGTACCGAATAAACATCAACTTTTCAGATTTGCTATCCAACTTGATTAGTTTCTCCTTTGGAACATGTACATATGCATCACATCCAAATACCCTCAGATGTGAAAGAGAGGGTTTCTTACGAGTCCATACCTCTTGTGGAGTCTTATCCTCCAACGCTGATGAAGATGACCTGTTGACCAGGTAACATGCAGTATCCACCGCCTTTGCCTAGAATTCCTGTCCTAACCCAGCACCATTGAGCATGCTTCTTGCCCTTTCCATCAACATCTTATTCATTCTTTCTGCAACTCCATTTTGCTGAGGTGTATATGGAGTATTCTTCTGCTGTGCTATACCACACTTCTTACAGAATTCTTCAAATTACTTACTGCAAAACTCTCCACCGTTATCTATCCTCAGCACCTTTATCTTCTTCTCTGTCTGGTTTTCCACCAGAGCCTTAAATTCTTTAAACCTGTCAAAGAATTCAGATTTCTTCTTAAGAAAATATATCCATGTATTCCTTGATAAGTCATCTATAAATGATACATAGTACACAAACTTACCCAGTGATGGAACCTTCACAGGTCCATGTAGGAATTTACAGGGTAAGTTCCTCAGACAGAACACCAAAAGGACACCGCTCACAAACAGGTCACAGATCAATACACCAGTATTTTGACGTGGTTAAAACCCTTAGAGAGGGAAACAGTCCACGGCCTACGCCAACGTGGCTACTACAGGCAATTTATTAATAAAAGAATGAAAATTTACATAAGCTTCTGTCATGCACGGTGAACCTACAAATGACCCTCCATGCGCTTTAAATAGAATTCATGGACCAATCGGGTGTCAAGCCACGGATCAAGTGTCGGTAATACCGAGGAGAGAATGAACCGTCGGATCACTACATATCGTGACCGTCGGATTGTAAGTTACAAATGTACATAGAAAAGAAACACACTTTACCTAACTCTATACTAGACCAAGTTATACTTAACTATTCCTATGTGTCGGAATATCCTAACAATAACAAATGGCTTCACAAGGATGTTTTTAATCATAGATGGCAGCAAGAACTCCATAGACTAGAGGCTTGATCCATTGGGCGACTCCCAACCAGTAACCCTGAAAACTGTAAATTGTATTACACTGAAGTCCATATTGAAACTGTAAATTGAAAATTATATTGCAATGTGAAAGACGATTTTTTTTTACTGCAATTTAATCCACACTTGAACTCTAGTTTCACCCTAAACACTCACTACTGAAAACTAAAAACTAAAATAAATGATTTTCATTTCCTACTCTAATTTGAACCATGAGTTTTTGTTAGGTGAAGTCAAACACTAATTGCAACCATGAAAGAATCTTGTCCATTGATTAAAACCTTGCATGTCTTTATTTGGAGTAAACTAAAATCCTATTTAATGATAACTCAAAATCGGATTTGAAAATAAATTCGATATTACAAAACTTGAAAATGTGGGCCTATTTTCTGACTCCAAACTTGTTGTGAAAGGATCCTTATCAGAATCAAAATTGATTTTATAGTTTTTCCAAATTCCTTGACTCTTGCATGCAAATGCTCTGGCTACATTTTCTTCTCAAATACCTCCATCTGATGACTGTAATGATGTTGCAAACAAAAACTTTCTAGACAAGAAAATATTTCCTGCAATAATGATTCTTGATTAACTTCATGTTTATCAGAGAAATATGAAAAATCCACGTCTTTCAAAACAACAGTGGCTCGCGATGGTTTTTCATATGTTTGAGAAAAAAACATCATCTTGATTTCGTGAATTTTCTAATTTTATATCTTCAAGAGATGTGAGATCCTAAATGATCTCTTCATTTTGGAAATAGTCCATAAAAAGTTTCTCTTCTTCCATGACTAAAATAGGAGGTAAATGATCTATAGAAATTAGTGACTGGCTATCATTACCCTTTCTTGGTCACTTAAAGACTGAACATTTTCATCAACTTCAAGGGAAGAATTATAAATTTTGGATTTAAGATCCTAATCTAATTCTATTTCATCCAAGGAGGAAACTTCCATTTGTTGATGGGATGAATATTCACATAGAGTTTCATAGGTTTCCTAATCCATTAAATCTTCATTACCATGCACATATTCTAGATACTAAATTAAAATTTCATGGTTTTCACAACAATCTTCAAACAACAATAAGGGAGGGTAATTTTCTCTATAATGCTAAAAGAATGTTGTGTGGAAATCCTTCAGAGAATACAAGCTACTAGGTTGGAGTTTCATATCAAACTCTCATTTCTTCTTCTAGGGTATCCATAAACATCTTGATGAGGCAGTATTTAGGAAAATAAACTCCTAACTTATGAATATGAAGATGAAATTTTACCAAATGTAAACCAACATCATCCTTTCCACATCATTAAACTTTGGTAGACAAGTCTGCCAATATATGTGAGGGATGTGATTCAGAAAACCAGTAATATTAACACGATTCATAGGAGCATACCTTACAGAAATGGAATCCATCTCAAGATAGTGGAGTTGCCAAATAGTTCTTTATACAACTAACTCTTAGGCTGGTGGAGTCATCATGAAGGTTTTGATCTCTAGATTCATTTGAGAATGGGTTTTCTAGGTCAATGATGCACAACCTTTCTATGTTTGTCCTCTATTCACTATGAGAGAGCAGATTTGATATTTGATGATCTCCCAAGGATTAATTGACATGAAATTTGTCATCCACTGTAATGGTGCCAAAATTCCATAACTAAGAGGAAACCCAGTTGCGGGAAAACCTTCAAGGTAACCTTGAACCTCTTTTAGGTTGAAAGTTGTCCCTTCAACCTGGAGAGGGATCTCCCCCTAAAACTCAACTACTCTAGGTGACAACAGTAGTAGGTTTTGTAATTGAGTTTTTTGGCCAAAGTTATCTTATAGGATGAAAATTTGGTTGGGATGTATATAAAACACACCATTTGGAATGGAGTCCAGTTTTATGAAATGATGCTATAGATCTAATGAGAAGGACACAAAAAATAGGGTAGCAATAACTCCTTTGACAATTTGAGAAATTTAGAAGAATAAGACTTAAAAGAAAACAAAAAGATAGCTGATTGGAAAAACAAGTACTAATGACTGAGAAATATGAGAAAGGGGCATTAATGAATCTCAATCTCAGATACTAACATTTTCTAGAAATGAAGAAGATTTTTAATAACAGAGAAATAACGGACAAAGAACTAAAAAACATGAATTCTATGCAAATTCTCATCAAAATGTAATATATTTAAGATATTCGCAAATACAACATAATCCCAATGTTTTTATAATAAAATCCAACTCTTTTTCATTCTTCTAAAATTGTTTTTACAAGAAAGATTTCAAACTAAAAACAAGTTTCTAGCAAAACTTAATTACAAAACCTAAAAATAATAATGTACTTTATCAAATACATGCATATAGAAAACTTCTTAATCCTATCCGAATCTAAATATCATGTTTTTTTTGGAGTCATCGCCGGAGATAAGGATTAGCAAGTCAAATTTGGTGAGGTTGCATCCAAGTCAACAATTGTCCATGAGCTTTTTCCTCCCAAAATTCTGAAAAATAGGGTCGAGTGATCCCTTCAAAAATCCAAAACCATGATAGATGTTAGAAAAATGAGAGAGGTTTCCATAAATGGGTCCCTTTTGGATAAGGAAATCTTTGGTTTTCATAAATTCATTCTCATTCGTTTGAGATATGATTTTGAAAACAATTACTAAAACAGGATTGCAAAATTCTAAAAAACAACCTTTCAAATATCCCTTCGAATATTTCAATCCGTAACACTTGTTAGAAAACAGAGAAAGGTTTTTCTAAATGGGTCCATTTTGGACTAAAATCTCTTTCTTTTTCATAAAATTCATTCGCATTTGTCTGGAAAGTGTGCCCAAAATTACTCTGTTGTATAGAAAAAATAGAGTTTTAACTACCCAATTTTATCGAAAATGTTGATAAGCCCGCTGTTAGCGAATTTATTCAGAAATAATTATTGGAACATTAAAGTGATAATAGCCCCACTATAGATGATTTCCCTATTTATTAAAACTAAAATTTTGACACTAAAGCTGTTAGCGTTTTCTGAAGAAAAAAAAATTAAAAATAGAGTTAGTGAGATAACATGCCCGATAGTGTAGTATCTTTACACTCAATAGTATATATAATTTTATTTAAGTCTGAAATATGACAGCACTAATGTGAATGTATTTAGTAATATTTTCTGGCTACTACTTGTGACATTTCACTATTATCGTATGCATGCATGGCTTACCTTTTGTATTGAGTCAAAGAGCTGTGATGGTGTTCGAGTTGGTGGTAACTCAACTCTAGTTCTAGAACACACTGCAATCTAGATTCTCTATTATATTTTAGGATACAAAGGTGTATGTAGTTGGTGGGCTCTAGTATTGCAGCAATAATGCTGCAACACCTGGGACTCCCTTCTTTACTTTTATCAACCCGGTAGTTCGTAACAAACCTGGAAGCGACGATGCTATATGCACAAGTACTAGCTCTTGCCACAGGCTGTCACTTGATCAGCTAGCACAAGTACGCTAGGATCTTAAGCCAACTTCTATGAGCTCTTAGAAGAAGCTTTTAGTTGTGATGGATTAAAGCTAAGTCAACAGAAGATAATCTAGTTGCAGAAAGAAGCTGAAAGCTGAAAAGAAATGCAAACCCTAGTTTTACCGACTAACCCTACCGCTGCAAGAAAAGAGATGAAAGCAGTGGAAATGGATGCCATCATATTTTAGAAAGGTAAAATGCATGTGACTAAGCTACTTCTGCAGTAAAAATCTGAAAAAAAAAAAAAAAAAAAAAAAAAAAAAAAAAAAAAAAAAAAAAAAAAAAAAAAAAAAAAAACATCTTTTTGTATTTTTGAGTAAGTTGGCAAAATTATTATGCATGTGCTTTAACTGTTTTTTACTGTGCAGAGGTTGATTGGCGAACAGAAATGGAGTATGCACTTGCAAGAGGTTGGGAAGGTGAGAAGATGGCCTAAGGGGTCCCTAGCACCCTTCCAGAGAGTTTCACAGCGATCAGATCTCGAAAAACTACTCAAGTGATCTTCTACAAGAAGTCTGCAGGGGTTCTACATGATGTTCCGAAAGAGGATTTTGGGAGGGTTGATGGTGGAAAAACAGTGGAAAAGTGGAAATGAAGGTTGGATTAGGGTGTTAAGGGGTCTAGGACCTCGTGAATGAGGCTAAGGAGTGATTAAGGTGCTTGGATTTGTTCGAGGATGGAGGGAGCAATGATGCACAAGAATGAAAAAATTAGGGCAAAGAGAAAATGTCGCAAATGAAGGGCAAGAATGTGAATTAGGGGATGGAGCAGGCTGTATTGATGGAGGAAGGGTAGGCAATGAGGTATCGTAGGTGTTCTACATGTTATTTTCCAAAACTGATCAAATGAAGACTAGGAAAACCACAGATCTAGCTATTTTGACCTAAATACCAGAAATCATGATGGACATAAGTTTATTGGCAGAAAATCATGTAAGAAAACTATGAAAACCAAGCAAGAACAGATCTAAGCATGTAATCACAACTGGTATCAACTTTCCTAACTAAAAATCTAACACTAACAATTGCATGAAAAGGCAAAAACAATGTTTTTGTGGCAGCAAGTATCCCTTAGTCTCAACTCATGGTCCCAAGGAGGGAGAGATGAGATCAAGGATTTATTGATGGCCTTTTTGCAGGTCTTTTCCTTTACCAAACTACCAAATCAACCTGAAACATGAAAAACTATTTCAATCCTTAACAATGACCTAAGTAACCAAGCAAGGTTTTAATCTAAGTAGCAGGAATTATTCTAGGAATGCAACAAAAACATATAGAGTACACAAAACGAGGTACTGGAACTTGGGTTGGGCCCAACCCCAAGAGCTACAGCCTCCTAAGAGAAACTTAGAGCTGATGCAAAGTGAAACTGATCTCCATTACCAAAAAAGTAACCATGTCACAAAAATGTTTACAACAAAAGCTCGAATATGAGTTGAAAGGCTGAGCAGCACTAAAGTGCGAAAATACAACTATTCAAGAGCTAAACTACCAAGGCTAGAAGCCTTCCTACCTATGCAACACGAGGACCTCCAACAACCCTCCTTAACTCAAGGGGCTCGGTTGCTCAAAACTGCAAGTAATCAGCCACTTCTCAAAAGCTACTCGGCTGCCCTTGGAAATCATCTTCCGTGGGCTGCTAAACTCCGAGCTGATGGTGGAGAACTTGAGGAAGGGGACATTTAGTGTAGGAGATACCCTTCCTACTAATCCTCATCTTTGTTCCCTATTATTTGGATGTCAACTGGCTCATAAATGCTTGACCTTGGTCCAAAAGATGTCCAAAAATCTGCAATAAGCACATATTAGACTTCATGGTCAAGTGACTATTCCCATTCATTCAATTAACATAAATATACTCAAAATCATGCATAAACTATGAAGAATGGTGGATTAATCGAGAATAATAGGAAAAATCATCCCAATAAGTTACCCATTTTTGGGGCTCATCATCACCCCCCTGCTAAATGGGTTCCTCATCCTCTGAGCAACTAATCCAGCTCATCATCTCTGATTGATTTGACTACCTCTCTAATATCCCAGGCTTGCAAGGTGGTTTCCTCCTCTCGGTCATGAAACCCTGCTTTTCTCTCTACTTCCTCCCACTGCATGTGTTCCTCTTCTTCTTTGACCCCCTCTAGTAGTCCTAAAAGCAAGGGAGGATTGAACTTTAGGGTGATCCAGTTGGCCTAAAGATTTTGCATTTACTATTTATAGAGTGGTACTCTTGCCAAGGCCTCCCTCATCCTTGTTGGGGAGTGGTATTCTCTTATTTCAGACTGTGGGACAGTGTGTTCCACCTCCTTGCACAAGCATGAATGCAGTTATCCCCCAACAGTCTCTCCATGTCCTCAAAGTGAGCAATGGCCTGAGCTTGTCTTTCAATGTAGTCTGGGAGAACTTGAGGGTTATTGGCTAGGTGCTGATGGGCATATATTAAAGCTGAGGGATCCTTCGATTCTACCCTGATCATGAGTGGCTCACTTAGCTCCCTGTTCATAATATTCTGAATCTCTGTTGCCCTCTTTTCCTCATGATTTAACCAAGAGGCCATGGTCATAAGTTGCACATCTCCCAATGTAGCAATGGGGTCCCACAAATTCATGTTTGGAAGGGCCAAGTTATGTAAATATAATTCTGATAACTTGACCTTATCTTCTACTGAGCTACTGTCACTCAAAGCCATGAATTGATGGTAATTATGAAATGGAATGGTGCCCCTTTGGGCCAAGGTGTTAATTTGAAATTGCAACCATTGATCGTTAAGATATAAGGCATATGACTTAGCAGGTTGCCTACATTGTAAGCCTTCTACTGCCCAGCTGGCCATGCAGGCCAGTTGGGCTTCTTTCTCTTGTACCTGTTGCTTTAAAAACTATATTTCTTCTGTCACCTATGAATCCTTTTCCTGTAGCAGTTTTGTTAGTGCCTCAACGTCAGCCTGCAGCTTGTCCTCTCTCTGTTGTTCATCATATATTTCCTTATCTGCTGGAGGCCCTTCTTGCTATTGCTATTCTCCCAAAATGGAGTGCTTGTCTTCCTTATGACTTCCCTGTAGCTGTAACTGTTGTTTTAGCAGCTCATTCTCCTCCTGTAGTTTAGCCCTTTGACTGCTTTCCACGTGCCTCACCATGTCCAATTCTTTTCTTGATTCCTTGAGTTGTACTTCCAGGTGGCCTATGTCTGTCACACCCTTGTATTTGGCAATCCTCATCCAAGTGTGAGACCTAACCCTTTCTTGTTCTAATGCAAAGAAGAGTGGCACTGCAAACTTCTGGGGAATGATCTTCTCAGCTACTAACAAGTCGTAGTATGAGCCCAAGCTAGGCTAAGGGCTTGGTTCCAGTATCTCCTTGGTCTTTTCTTCTCCCTGTGATTGTTTGGCCGCCTTTTCCTCCAATTTTTGGGTCTCCTTTAACTTAGCTAGAGTTTCCTGTGGAGATGTATCAGTTTCCTATAGAGCTTTCTCTACATCTATCATCCTAATTCTCTCTCTGCAGGTGGAGGTTTTTGGGCTTCCTCATTCATAGGTGATAGGTATCTTTGAAGGAGACTCTTCTTTTGGTTTAGTTGTTATGTCGTCAATGACAATTGGCTCCTTTAACTATGGTTGGGGTCTGCCCACTTTTATCCTTGTGCTTCTCCTTGCCTTAAAGTACATGAAGGTTTGCCTCTTTCCCTTCCCTTTTTGTTTTGGGGGTGTACTTAAGGCAGCAAGCATAGCTGTTGCCTCCCTTGCCAATATCTTAGGTGATTTCTCTTCTTGTTGTTCTTTTTCCTTGCTTCCTGTAGAAATACTTGTGTCAACTATTTCTTTGTGTGTTGTTGAGATCTCAGTGTGTGTCTTTTCCTTTGTTTTGTGTACCTGCTTTGGCTGTGGCAGCCTTCATTTGGGCTTTTTCGGCCTTCTCTATCCTACTCTGCATCCTCTTTTCCCTTGGCATTTTTGCTATTGTTTCTTCCCCTGTTTTAGGCTCAACAATCTGGCCCATTCCCCCTTTTTCTCTCTATTCTTTCTATGCTTGAATGTCCTGTGTTCCTTCACCATTGGTTTTCTCACCTTCTTTAGTGTGTTCTCCCTCCCCACTGCTGGATGAGGTGATGTCTTCGACAAGAATTCTAATATTGTCATCCCTAGACATGTTTCTGAAGGTTTCCCAAGATATGGGGACAATGTAGGTGTGCAAAGCATCTTCCACCAATAGTTTGATGAGTGCATGATGCGCCAACTGATATGGGATCCCTTCATTTAACTTTGTTCCACATTCAATTATTGACTGAAGAAGAAAATAGGGGATGCTCGGTTTCTTGTCTTGAGGCAAGTCAATCCCATGCCTTAGTTCACACAGCAACTTGAAATGATAACCATAGATGATGCTAAACCTCTCTTCACATGTGATGTACTTCATAATTTGGAAACTGACTTCACTCCAGAGAGGAGGCAAGCTGGTTCTTCTAACCCCATTTTTGTCTTCTACAGGATGCTCCTTGGGCAGAAAGAATGTTTCCTTAGCAACTTTGCCCAATGACCTCTCTTCTTTGCTCCAAGGGAGCCCCAATGGTAGACCAGTAACTCGACTGATGAGCTTAGTTCTAAGTTCTAGGGTCAAACGCATAAAACTAACTATGGCATGTGTCTTTGATTGTGGTCTCAGGGACATTAAAAACTCCTCGGTTATCTCCTCATCATGACCCTGAATTTTGTCAAAGATGGATATCCAATTTTCTCGGGTGAAAAGGTCCACCACCTCAGGATGCTCGTGTAGTTTGCTAGAGTCCGAGGGTTCTTTCCTTATGAATCCTCCTGGCATGGTGAGAGTGCTTTTTTTATGCTTTAATCAGAAAAGGAAATGGTTTTTATGGTTTCCCCTGAACCCAAGAAGGAATTTCTTGTGTGTCTAATATCAACTAGCAATAATTCCCTAGTTTAAAGACTGTTGTCACCTAGAACTCAACTGTCTGTTTATGAAAAGAGGAATTTGGTTTTTACAGACAGAGCACAAGGATCAAGTTTTCTTCTCAGCACACAGACAGATATGCAAATTCAAAAAAATTTCACACACAGGTTGGCCCCACGGCTGTATATATCCTCCCTACACGAGAATTTTAAAAGAAAACATGGAGGGGATTTTTGATGCAGAAAAACCAGGAAACTCAGTGCAATATGTAGGCAAATGTTTCACTTCCAATACACAGGTAGACTTTTCCTCTGATTTTCCAATCTGATGCCATTTAATTTACCACCTTGCACAAACACATCATGAATAGAGGATGTTTTCGGGCCTACCTCGTTTGGAGCTCCAAACTTGACAAAAAATCCTAGGTTCTCCTGCTTCGGAAAGCTGTCTAGTCTTTCCCATAGAACCTTTCCTGTAGAAGGCCCCCGATTCCTGTAGAATGTCATTGTGCTTCTAAGTGAGCCCGATACAAGAGATATTTTCGAAAACAAGCAAAAAAATCGGTGGAGGATGACTGGTTAACAGTTTTTGGAAGCGGTGGACGCATACTCCAGTCGAGGACGTTGCAGGTGTAGAATGAACAGAAGGTGGTGTACGTTTCAGCCTGGAATCTTTTAACTATGGCATGATTTGTGGTGAGGGAATGAGGAGGCCAGACCGGACCATTGATCCAACATCACAACAATAATTTCTTTGCACGTTTTTGACTGCCATCACCTCCCCTCTCCCGTTATCTACCGCCACTAGTACCAGTCCCAACGATTTCTCCTGGAATGGACACTCCACATGTGCTGGCTACACATCTTTCTGGCAATTTTGAATATAACGGGGCTCATTTGGATCCCATGAGGATATGTAACTGGCCGAGGGTGGCCAGTTGATTGGCCACCGATTCCACTCAATCTGAACCATTTCCATAGGCATGCAACTTTTAAAATTTAATTTATACAATTGACAAATGAGTTTAGGCACTTACTTGTGTAGTCACAGCCACATTATGCAGACTTCAGGTTTTGGAACCACTCCTTTGTTTGGTGTTGCTTCATGCACGGGTTTTGGAATCCATTCCTTTGTTCGTTGTTGTTGCGTGCATAGGTTTTGGAACCCATTCCTTTGTTTGTTGTTGTTGCATGCACACTACATGCTTGGCTTCGACTGCTACTGATATTCTTACATCCAAGAAGAGCCATTTGCATGTCTCTTTTGCCATTCTTGGTTGTCCCTGTCTCCAGAGTATGTCTTCCAGAGGGATCAGCTGCTACAGGATTCCTGTAGGATGTCTTGTAACTGCTTCTCCTCCTGGAATGCAAGCTAGAATGAGCAGGGCTATACTGTTGATGAGGGGCTCGGCTGATGAGGAGTCCAGATGGAGATTGATAGGTATGGTGAGGGAGAAACTACTGTTTGATTTGTCACTAAAATTTTTCGCTGGCAGTATGAAGAAAATAGGGTTTTTTTTGTGTGTGACTGTGTAGGAACAAATAACTGGATGAGTGCAACGGAGGTGTAAAAGAGATGAAAAAGGGTGACATGTGGGGATGGACATAAACAGGGATGTTTGCAGGCCTAATGGGCAGATTCCCAACCTTCGGATCCTCTCCCGAGATCAATTCTGGCCTGTTTGTAGGTTCTACAGGATCTTGTTATAGAAGACATAGAACTTTCCTGTAGAAGACACTGAACTTTCCTATAGAAGACACAAAACTTCCTGTAGAAGGTGAAATCTTAACCCGAATGAGATCAAATCTTAGGAAAGGGGAGTGGTCATGGAGGAATTGTTTGTGATGGATACTTGTAGCCTACTGCTACCCTCTATCCTTGTTTTGTGCGATCCTCCTAACCTGTAATGTCCTCCCTGCAACCTGTAATTACTCAACAGAGATTAGGTCTATTTTCTTCTTTTTTTTTCTTTTTGAGAGAGAGAGAGACAGCTGGGGTGCCTCCAGGAGGTTTTCACCCTCACTGCCTACCTCGAGCGCCTCTAAGATGTTTTCACCCAAGGATATTTTTATTCTTTTTCTAGTTTTTTTTTTTTTTTTTTTTTTTTTTTTAATGCTCAAGCTGTGGGTGGAGTGGAGAAAAGGCCCTGCTCCACTATCAGTATTGATTTATCTGGAGTTTCAATGAACTCCTGCTTAGAAAGGGGCTTCCTCTAGATTTTCAGTTGATGGCCATTGACGAGCATGGGGATGGCTTCTTCGTCAATGGTTCTGATAAGGACTGAACCATTGTTGTGCATTTCTCCACTATATATGGTCCCAGCCACCTTGTCCTCAGCTTTCCTTCGAAATCCTTGTATCTTGAGTCATATAACAGTGCCCAATCTCGTTGTTGAAATTGCTTTTCGGTAAGGTGCCGGTCATGCCATATCTTTCTCTGGATTTGGACCACTTCTGAATGGAGGAGGGCCTGCATTCTCTATTCATCTAATCCATTTATCTGTAGTAATCTTTCCCGTTGTGCATGGATGAGATCTAGGTCCAGTTGAGCTGCCATCCTCAATGTGTTTTACTCGAATTCTATGGAAAGTAAAGCCTTCTTCCTGTAGGCCAGCTCATAAGGTGTGAAACCTATTGTCGTTTTCCAAGTGGTGTTGTAGGCCCAGGTGGCCTCAACCAACCAACTTCTATGAGCTCTTAGAAGAAGATTTTAACCGTGATGGATGAAAACTAACTCAACAGAGGCTAATCTACTTGCAGAAAGAAGATGAAAGCTAAAAAGAAATGCAAACCCTAGTTTTACTAGCTAACCCTACCGGTGCAAGGAAAGAGATGAAAGTAGTGGAAATGGATTCCACTGACTTTTAGAAATGTAAAATGCATGTGACTAAGCTACTTTTGAAGTAAAATCTGAAAAAAGCATCTTTTTGTATTTTTGAGTAAGTTGATAGAATCATTATGCATGTGCTTTAATTGTTTTTGACTATGCAGAGGCTGATTGGCGAACAGAAATGGAGTAGGCACTTGCAGGAGGTTGGGAAGGTAAGAAGAGGGCCTAAGGGGTCCATAGCACCCTTCCAGAGAGTTTCACAGTGATCAGATCTTCAAAAACTGCTCACGTGATCTTCTACAGGAAGTCTGCAGGGGTTCTATAGGATGTTCTACAGGATGTTCTGAAAGAGGATTTTGGGAGGGTTGATGGTGGAAAAACAGTGGAAAAGTGGAAATGGAGGTCGGATGAGGGTGTTAAGGTGTCTAGGTCCTGGTGAATGAGGCTAAGGAGTGATTAAGGTGATTGGATTTGTTCGAGGATGGAGGGAGCAATGATGCACAAGAATGCAGAAATTAGGGCAAAGTGAGAAAATGTGGCAAATGAAGGGAAATAATCTGAGTTAGGGGATGGAGCAAGTTGTATTGATGGAGGAAGGGTAGGCAGGGAGGTATCACAGGTGTTCTACACGTTATTTTCCAGAACTGATCAAACGAAGACTAGGAAAACGAAAGATCTAGCTATTTGACCTAATTTGATCTAAATACTAGAAATCATGATGGACAGAAGTTTATTGGTAGAAAATCATGTAAGAAAAATATGAAAACCAAGCAAGAAGAGATCTAAGCATGTAATCACAACTGGTATTAACTTTCCAATTGCATGAAAAGGCAAAAACAGTGTTTTTGTGGAAGCAAGTATGCCTTGGTCTCAGCCCATGGTCCCAAGGAGGGAGAGATGATATCAAGGATTTCTTGATGGCCTTTTTGTAGGTATTTTCCTTTACCAAACTATCAAATCAACCTAAAACATGAAAAGATATTTCAATCCTCAACAATGACCTAATTAACCAAGTAAGATTTTAATCTAAACAGCAGAAATTATTCTAGGAATGTGGCAAAAACATATAAAAGTACGCAAAAGGAGGTACTGGCACTTGGGTTGGGCCCAACCCCAAGAGATACATCCTCCTAAAAGAAGCTCAGAGCTGATGCAAAGTGAAACTGATCTCCATTACTCAAAAAATAACCATGTCACAAAAATGTTTATAGCAAAAGCTCGAAAATGAGTTGAAAGGCAGAGCAGCACTAAAGTGTGAAAATACAACTGTTCAAGAGCTAAACTACCAAGGCTGGAAGCCTTCCTACTTATGCACCACGAGGACCTCCAAAAACCCTCCTTAACTCAAGGGGCTCGACTACTCAAAACTACAAGTAATCAACCACTTCTGAAAAGCTGCTCGGCTGCCCTTGGAAATCATCTTCGGTGTGCTGCTGAACTCCGAGATGGTGGTGGAGAACTTGGGGAAGGGGCCATTTAGTGTAGGAGACACCCTTCCTACTAATCCACATCCTTGTTCCCTCATATTTGGCTATCAACTGGCTCATAAATGCTTGACCTTGGTCCAAAATATGTCCAAAAATCTGCAATAAGCATGTATTAGATTTCATGGTCAAGTGACTATTCCCATTCATTCAATTAACATAAATATACTCAAAAGCTTGCATAAAATATGAAGAATGGTGGATTAATCGAGAATAATAGGCAAAATGAGCCTAATAAGTTACCCATTTTTGGGGCTCACCAGTAGTTACATCATAATCTAGTTAAAAATATGGACTTGTACTTTTCTTTTGTAGATAATTTATAGTGGTAGTTAGATCTTGACTAGAATAATAATGTGTGCTAAGCTCTTAGTTTCTCCTTAGTTACTCTACATAAATCTGTATAAAACCATTATAGACAAATATTTTAACTTCCAAGGTTTCAAAATTTCCTCAATCAAAGCTCATATGTGAAAGTTATGCCTCTTGGAAGTTGACCTACATTATTGATCATCATGGTAGTAGTGGATGTCACATAATCCAACATTACTCACACATGTGGATTTAGCCACAAGTGGAATTTTTTCACATACATCTTCACTGTTGTAATTTTTCGTATTCGCACTAAGAAATATTGCCCTCTGTTATCTAGTTATTGAAATGATAGCCATCTCCTCCTTCATTATCTATATATATATATATATATATTATATATATATATATATATATATATATATATATATATATATATATATAAAGATACGGTATTCCTTACTTCGTATTAGACATAACTTATGTTGTAACTTCCCTTCCTATCTACCTTGCTTGGGAAATCACATAGACCCTATGTCTTACCCCTAAAATAAATGGCCAGTATGGCACCAGGAGGATTTACTATGAGATTTCAATTAAGATATATCTTGTTCAATGAGCTTAATACTCATGGAAATGATGTGATTTTTCCTCTATTTGCTACCCTTGTCTTTTATAAAGTCGATATACCCTTCATTAATTTATTAAATTAAATTTTCTTTGTTATTATAGTATTTGGGTGATATAATTATTGGGCACAAGTCTTCCAAGGTTCTCATGGACTAGTTATTCTGCTAATATTATAAGTTTAATAAAGTTGATGCCTAGAAATATGTGTTGTTAAAATACATCCCAAGGTTATGATCTGCCTTGGTACATGTACTACACGCTCCACTGCATGAATTTTCAAAAGGCTTATAAAATTTTATCACTAGAAAACTAATGGCCAATCCCAATCGGCCAGTGCATTGAACACCATGTGCACATCACATGAATGTTCAAACTTGGATTTCTTGGTTTTCGCGAATGGCCAAGATGGATCAACACAATCCTATGGTTTTCCATATGAATCCTCAAACCATAAATCCCTCTGTCCAAGTTACTCTTGGTATTTGAGGGGTAGCATATACTTGGAGCAATTCACAATGAATTTAAAGGAATTCAAACAGTTTCATGATTGGGATGAACTATGGCGCTTACCGTAGAATGGAGGCCTCAGATTATGGTGTTTGATGCATCTTTGGCATCCTCTATGTCACACTTTAATAGTGTCGTCATGGAAACAAGGAAGAAATTAGTAGTTTGCTTTTTAGCCCAAATCCTTGAGGTTACCTCTTCAACACATCTTTGTCCCCACCTACCACTGGTAAGGAAAAACTTATAATGCATCTGTGATTTACCTAACTATTTTATATGAATTCACATTACTTATGAACCTTGTTTTCTTTATTTTTCCTTTATTTCCAACTGACCAAAATTGCACCCCATTTTGTTGTCATGGATAATTTATTTTTCAGCCAGAATTTTCAGGCATGTTTACTTCTTGTAATTTTACAGGTAAAACCACAGTCTTCGTTATCTCACTAAATACGACCCTAATATAGATTTTATAATGATACAATATGATCATACTTAGTTTTTAGTCTCGTGCATAATTTGGTTGTTATGAACATGGTTCTATTTACAGATTCGGGGATTTATCATGGAGAGACAATCATTACTTGGGGTGCATATAGGTACTCTTGATTTCACTATTCAGATTTCTCTTGTGTATATTTTAAATACACCTAGTATTGTAGGAATACTATCCACAACTAACGATGGCTTGTTGCAATATTTTAGGAAGGACAAAGTCTTTAATTAAGGACCCATCTTCACTAGGTAACATGTGTGGTTTCTAAGAGTTTCTTTTTCTTTTTTTGTAATTTATGTTCCCCATTTTCTCATGCAGGATTTTTAGCTGTCAAATTCATTATTGCAGGTAATGTCAATCTATATTTCAACCAAAGATCAACATTGTATTCAACCTCCTAACCTTGTTTTGTTCTCTTAGGTCGATTTTGCATGCATATGCTTCTTCAAGTGGTCATGCGAGTGTAAGAAAGATATTTTCTTTTTGAATTTGTTTACTTCCTAATTCTAGGTTCCCCATTGGTGCATATAGCCATAGAACTAGGAACCAAACTTTTTATTGTTGGAAAATTTGCTATTTTTTAGCATATTAATAGATGAACTAGGAACCAAACTTTTTATTGTTGGAAAATTTGTTATTTTTAGCATATTAATAGATTTGGGCGAGGGACAAAAGTTATGCTCTACATTTATGTGTGGGACTATTTTTAGATATTTCTAAGTATTATAAGTTCAAAGAGATTTTTATCTCAATTTCCTTCTATGTACAATGTATATTTTTTTTAAAGGTAAGATAAAATTTGTCTCTGGGATAGATGTTTTTCATTTTCATTCTTGCTTTCTCAACTTTCAGTTTGGTCTCATAATTGTTCACTGTATTTTCTTATAGTCGATATATTTGCACCTATGTTATGGCTTCAATTGGTGTATGGCATTGCTGCAAAAATAAATGAAATCAATTTAATTTTTTTCTTTATAACAAGATTTTACAACAAATTTTCATCTCTATCAAATAGTTGAGTTCTAAGAGTCTCGATCGAATTATCTAAAATCACTATACAGGATTCACGCCACTATCCCAATTGAAGAAATTTTTCCTTCATTTCAGCGAACTTTGCACCAAGGTTTGATCATCCTCTCAGTAACTGTCTTTCCTTCATTTAATACTCCATGCACTGTAGTTTCGAATATTTCTTCCATCCCTAGATAGAGGTCGAATACAACCCCTCTTCTCTCATCTTTTTCCCCTTCATGGCATGAAACCATGAGGAATCCCTTAGGGGTATTTTGAAAACTATAAAAATTAGAACACCGTTTTTAATAACATCATAAGTTATGGGTATTAAAAATCCTCTAAACTTTTTTCTTAACCAATGAAATTATGTTTGTGTAAATGTTCTGAAGATTTTTTATTCTACATTAGCTCAACTTCTCCTTATTTGATTTGGCTTCCCTATATTTATATTTACCTTAGGTATCCTAACAATCTAGAAACTCACATTGTTTAACCTTAACTAATATCTAAGATTTTCCCTATACGGACAGATAACCCTAACTCAATAAGACTTCAGTGTAACCCGCTCTAACTAAAAGCATAAAGGATTGATATATTCAATTCAGCAGTCAACACAATTTCCCCTCACTTACTATTATGCATGTAGTGGGGTTTTTTTCAATAAGTCTCTAGGTTCGGTTGAGTCATGCACATTCCATTATTTAGAGATTTATTCTATATATGATATCTTCTATTTTATGATAGAAGAAATAACTAGCCTTCTTCCATATATTATAATGATTCCACTAAGAATAATTCTTTTCATTAGTTCAAATATTTGATACATATATTGTTTTCTCTTTGGTATCTATATGGAATCATCATGGTCATGGATTGTTTTTTTTTATCAATAACCAAATTATGAAATTCATAAAATAAAGTGTATAAGTATTGGCATAGGAAAAACAAAAAATGTGCTCCAAATTTATTCTAGCTAATTCATAAGTAGAATTATTTATTGAACTTAATGATATTACTATATAATCTAGCATCGACTACTTCTGTATTAAATAACTAAGCGATATCGTATGTCTACTAGATTATATTTACTCCTTTATCCATATACATATTTACTCATGTAAGTAGCAAATAAATTACTATTTGTTATGAAGTCTATTGTTAGTTGTGTGTTTAATTTTTACCTCTATACTAGATAGTAAATTTTGATATGAGATGTTTCCCTGGAATCATTTCTTATATTAGTTGGCCTTTCCCCTAGCAGACTCCAAAAACCGTGCATGGAATATTCATGTATAGATAAATCTTTTTTAACTACTACAAATCATAAATATAATGTTTCCCACAACTCACAAACAACAAAATTTTACTGTTGTAAACAAGAAAAATTGGATCTCATGTAATTTAATGAATAAACAAGTAAACATTTGTTAATTCAGCAATCAGAAATCTAAGCAACACAACTTTCAATTGCAAACATCAAAATAGTTTTCATGTGAAATAATAAACCTACAAAAAGAATCATTGACCATAGACCAACTGGATCTGCTTGGGATGAACAACTTTCCACCCAACCATGAACCATCATCATTGGTTACCCCCCAGATGAGATCTCATTACCCCTGAATCAACAACCTCTTGTGATTCTAGACTAGGTATTTTTATGCCCTGATTCCCTAGCATACTTCTCCTTAATAGCGTCCCGCTTTTTAGGGTTTTCTGACCCAATAGCACAAGCATTTTCCTATATTTTGAAAAAAGTATCTTCCCTTTTTCGGTTAAAGCCCACCCCTTTTCTCCTGCGACACTTTATTCACCCTTACTCAATGTTTTTTCTACATTGCATGAATTAATATATTTTTCTCTCCACTCATATTAAATCTCATTTAGCAATTTCTAATGATTTTTAGGAATGATTTTAGGGAAGGTTGTCTTGATCTTATCCATCCACGTTAGTTTCCTGATCTAGGTAATGATCTCTTTAACTAAAGTATTTCTTTCCCAAGTAAATCTTTATTCTTGTAGTTCACCATGGCTCTCTAGGCATCACTACTAAGAATAATTCAATCTAAAAATATATTGACATAGAAACAAAGTGGTACTACATCTTCCCCCTCTTTTTAAATTAACCCCATCCTCGGTGTTTATTGTTCCTTTTATCACTCAAGTTGTCCCTAGGCTCCTGTAGGGATACGGCTGAGTTAACCACAAACCAATCTTTGGATTGCAGGTTCTAGCCCACCTGCAATCAGAGAGGGCTCTCTCTTTATGATTTAAATATTTTGATGGTGATTTTAGGCTAGTTGTTGGGTACAGGGGTTTTGTTTTTTTGTTTGGATGGAAGGTGAATGCGAGATAGAAAATTCCACGCCGAGAGGCAAGGTAAAATGTGATAAGTTTCAAACCATTGGGCATGGAGTCATGGATTAAGGGTTGCTGTTGCGTTTTCTCGGTCACAAGAGGATTGTGGAGCGGGATAGCCACACATGACACAATTATCAATTTTCTGAAAGGATGGAATGATGGTCAAGGATGAAAGGCAATTAAGAATCTTTCATCAAAACTATCAGGGAGGGGAGGTGGATGAATGGTTATCTAGGAGCAGTTAAGAATTCCTAAGCTATCATTCATATGTGAAAGAAACAGTGTAAACAAGATCATTTAAGTATGCATGTTCATAACTATTCCTGATGAAAACATGAAAAATTGTAGAAATTGAGCCTAAGGTACAGTTAAGCAAGTCCTAAGCTATTCTTCTTTTCTGCAATTTAGAAGGCAGATTTCTAATAAAACAAACATGAATAAAACTAAAAGAGTTAAGAAACACTTATTGAACCATGTCGAAGCACAAGAATTCCACAATCACTCCTCGGCCAATTTAAACACAGCAGACAGTTTCAGAATCCATGCTTTCAGCAGTCTTTGATTATAGAAAGCATCACAGTTACAGTGCGAGTCTCTGCTTGAGAGAAAGATCAGAGTGACAAAGATCAAGCTACTGATCAATCAAGCAACCAACCCCTACTCCATTTTTCAGGGTGGTATATATAAGCAAAATATCTGAAGTCATTTATTACAATTGACCTAAACAGGTCTGCCAAAAAAGATTTTTCTAAAACCTAATCGTTGCTGGAATTAAATGCAAGTAAGTCCTTTGGGTTGCGCTAGAGGCAACTGAATCAAGTTGAGTTGATGAGGTGTCCTGTGTGGCTTGGTACAGTGGTTCTGTCATAATGGTGCATTGAGTTCTGGTCCACTAATCTTCTGTGAGTTTAATGTGTAGTCATTTGTGCTGGTGAGCCTTCAATACATCTTCAATTGCTTCTTGACTTTCAGAGCTTTCGTTTTAATGTTGGATTTGCCTTGAGCCCTGAGAAAATCTCCTCTGATACACTTTGCCGCTTCCTGATACTCTTTGACGTGCTTTCTGTTTGCAAATTTGATCTGATACTCTTTAATCTTTGTTCTTGGTCTCTTTCTGTCTTCGAATTCGTTTAATTTGGCAAAATCGGGCAATTTCGGGCTTTTTCGGTGCAAAAAGGGCCAAGGAATCAAAAGATTCCCTAAAGATTCCCCAATATGGCCTATTTCCCGTAGCGATGCACGATTAGCACTTTGCGCTAATCGTGCATCGAAAACTGCCTCCGTTTCTCATTCCGAAGCTCGACTTTTGCGCTTGCGCGAATTTTCGGTTTTTTTGCTGCTGACGTCAGCATGACGTCAGCAATACGACGGATGACGTCAGCATGCTAACGTCAGCAGTGGGGTCCTCTGGTACATATATGATGTCAACATGCTGACGTCATCAAGGTGACGTGGTAGTACGGCAGGGTGACGTGGCAGAGACACGTGGCAGGGTGACGTGGGCCAGGCGTAGGATGGTGAGGTGATGTGGAGGCGACGTGGCAGGGTGAGATGGCGCTCCTGTTACATGAGTGGAGGGTGGTTTTGCCTGTGCATCAGACCGCCTTTGGTACGGAGGTGGTTTCTGTCAGGGGCGGCCCGATGCAATGGGAGGCTGCCACCTGTCCCGGTGTACGACAGTAAAACCGTCGGACATCGGGTGGTAACCTACCACGACAATCTGGCGCCCGATGTTAACAAGGGCCATCGGATCTAGTGGGGGCGATCCGACGGTGGACAGGATAGGGAGATTCGTGTGGTTTAGTAAAAGTGCGCGCGTGTTAAAGGTTTAATTTTCCGCGGCGCTGTGGGTTTTAAATTTTAGAAAATGGGTTTGGTATTTTGGCGCGTTGGAAATTATTAAACAAACATTAATGATTTCCAAAGAAAAATGCGCTGGGGGTGGGTTTAGCATTTGGAAAGTGTTTTCTTAGTGTTTGGAAGGGGTCCAAAACACCTGGGAATGGAAATTTATGCAGAAGGAGGGTTCTTACTGAAGTCCAGGTGACTTAGTAATTCCGAGAGAAGTATTTATGGTTATATTTCAACCAGGGGGAGGGGATATTTACATAAGGGGATTATTTACATAGTTTTAGTAGGGGGATGGGGAAAATATAGGGAGTTAAATAATAATGTCAGTAGTTAATATGGAGATGACAAGAAAGCGCTAAGTTTAAGAGATCTTAGGCTTTAAAGGGGAGATAGAGCTTATAGAGAAAGTATGGATCCTCCTTGAGTGAAGCAGATCTTCACCTAGGCTAGTGATATGGGGAATGATGAAACTAAGAGATAGCAAGCAGATCTTGACCTCTTTTTTGGGGAAATTAGTTAATGATTTGGGAAAGAGGAAGAAAGGGAAGTTAGTTATTCCTGATTTGAGCTCCTCCATATGAAATTGCCTGATGATTATGACCTGAGTAAAGATGATATTCTGAAAACATAGAATTGATCAGAAATCAGGATTCTGCAACCTCAAAACTACCTACCCAGCCTACTTGCCTAACATTTTTTCTTCTTTTGGTTTGGGTGCATTTAGACTTGCAAACCCAGCATTTCAATTTTTTCTTTTTATGCCTTCCTATCTACAACTACCCTTATTTCTTCCAAGGGCCTAGATTAAGCAGTTGGGCTCCTTTGATTCTCTACTTATCTAAGAATCTACCAAGTTTAAGCTATTTGGACAGATTTTCATTCTCTATATTCTAAAATAGGAAATTGAAACCTAGGGAGACCAAGATTAAGCTGTTTGGACCTCCCTTTAGCTGAAAATTCTGCAAAACTGGAATGACTCTTCAAAATTAGAATGCAGTGGATGAACTTTGAGTAGCATTCTCTCCTTGGTGATAGTTTAGCAAATATGGAGCATTGCAGCATGCAAGGTATGACATATTTGGCCTGTAAAAATGTCAATCATGAAATATGAGTAACCTGCTGCAGCAGGAGGCTAACAGTGGCTCCACTTGGGGATGGCTTTTCCTTGTGAGAAGCCAAGAACAGCAGGTCAGATTGCCTCGTTTCTTCTATTATGGTTGTGCTTTGAACTTGTTAGTGTTGACTATTGGATTGATTTAAACTTTTGGATTGGGAACAGCTCTTTCCTTCACTTGTGTTGTTGTTAAGCTGCAAAGCACTGCCTGCTTTCTTCTGCATGCTTTAGCATCATGGATACTTACAAAAAATCAAAACACTAGTATATACAAATATTCTATGTACAGAATAAAACACCACCTGCTCTTTTCAATCAAAAGGATCATTGTAGTGCTTTAGCATTCGGCCATTGACAGGGCCTTCTTCAGCTGTGCTGCCATTTGGAGATTTAAGAAAATATGTATTATTGCCTTGCACAACGCTGATAATGTATTGGACCTTTGCATGTTTGCCCTTGTCCTCTCTTCGTGAATCCCATATTAGAACTTTGCTGCCCACCCAGAAATCTTCTGCTTTAGCCTTCTTATCAAACATCTTTTTGAGTTTTTCTTGCAGCATTTGAGCTCTATCCTAGACTTGCTCTCTAGTTTGCTGAAGATGAATGGTTTTATTAACTCTTCTCTGCATGTCATTTGGTTCAGCCTGAATCTCCTGCAACAGTTTAATAGTAGGAATGCCCAAAGATGAAGGAAATTTGGCTTCCATGCCATAAACTAGTTCATAAGGGCTCATCCCAATGGATTTCTTGGTGGAAAGTCTGTCTGCCCACAGAGCATTTGTGAGCTTCCTATGCCAGTTCTTTTTCTTTTCCTCCAGCAATTTCTTTATGATATTGATGAGGTTTTCGTTGGAAGATTCGGCCAAGCCATTACCTTGAGGGTAGTAAGCTATGGAGTGGCCCAAGGTAATGTGGTATTTATGGCAGAAGTTGATCATCTTTTTGGATTTGAAAGTAGCAGCGTTGTCAGTGATGATTTTCTCAGGGCAGCCAAATCTGGAAAGGATATTGCTCTCAAGGAGTTGAATAATGGTGGAGTCGTTGGATTGTCTACATGGAATGGCTTCAATCCACTTAGTGAAATAATCGGTGGCTGTTAAAATCCACTTGTGCTGGCCTGAGGAAGAGGGATGAATTTCTCCAATGAAGTCGAGACCCCATTGTT
>APFE030980923.1:241485-256171 GCA_000404065.3 Pinus taeda
AATAGGGACTTCTTGGGATTCAAGGAAATGCCATATTTCCTGCATGTCATGAAAATTTGCCTTAAGTGCTTAAGGTGCTCTTGGTTAGATTTGGAGAATGGGGTTAGGTCATCAAGGTAAACAACAAGGAAATCATGTATCTCCTTGGAAAATGCCATATCCATTGCCCTTTGAAAGGTAGCACCAGCATTTTTCAGCCTGAAAGGCATTTTAACGTACTTAAATGTTCCCCACGATGTGGTAAAGGCTGTCTTGTCTTGGTCATCCGGGTGAACAAGTATCTAATTAAATCCTGAAAATCCATCTAGTAAAGAAATTCTAGAGGAATCCACTACTCTTTGTAAGATATGGTCCATTTTGGGCAAAGGGTAGTGGTCTTTTAGAGAGACCTGGTTTAAATTTCTCAAGTCTACACACAGTCTTATCTCTCTTGTTTTTTTCCTAGTGGGAACTAAATTAGATACCCATTCAGAGAATCTGATGGGTGCAATGATACCTGCTTCAAACATTCTCTTTATTTCTTTTTCAATAAGGGGAAGAAGCATGGGGTTGATTCTTCTAAGTTTCTGTTTGAACGATTTTTGATTTGGTTTTAAGGGAATGGTATGTTGGATCATTGAGGTGTCATAGGACTTCAAGTCCTCATAACTCCAGGCAAATGCATCTTGGAATTCTTTGAACAAATCCACGTATTTCAGTTTTTGATCAGGGGGCAGATTTTTGGACAACTTAATCATTCTAGGCTGCTCTGTTGTTCCTATGTTGTGTTCTTCTATAGCAGCATTCAGAGGCTCCATTTTTGGCTTTCTGGGCACATCATTGTCATCAAACATGTCTTCTAATAGAGTAAGGCCGGCAGGTAGAAAATTACTCTTTAGATCAATAAACTCATCCTCTGCTTTGGCTGTTTCCTCTAAACACATTTGTTTCAACTGCTCTATGTTTTTGTTGTCAAACACAGTTGGGTTAAGGATTTGTTTAGCTGTTGCAGCTGTCAGAGCCTGCTGATTTTCTTCTGTTAGATGTTGGGAATCGTTCATGGCATCCATGTCAATGTTTGTGTTGGAAAATTCGCCCTCAAGGGTGAGGAAATTGTTAATCTGGGCATCATTTTGAAATACCTGCCAATCCTTAACATTGTTAGGGATTGAAGGTCTGTGTTTTATTTCGGCGGTGAAATGGTGATTTGGTTCAAAGGGAAGCTTGCATGTGCTAGCAAAAGTTGCTAGACTGTGGGCATGAATATTATGATCTCTTGAAATTTTGGCAAGCTTGAATTCGTTGAAAGAATCGAGTATTTCGGTGGCAACAGCCCTAGAAGCTCTCATTCTACTGTCATTAGTAACAAATTTACCTTTCATTTGTTGTATAATCAAATCGGAGTCACCTAGGATGGACACTTTTGTAGCTCCTAGGACTTTGAGCAGTTTAAGGCCTAAGAGAAGAGCTTCATACTCTGCCATGTTGTTTGTACATCTGAAATTTAATCTATAGGCATGGCCTTCTGCGTTATTATCATGTGTATTGTAAATCCATACTCATGCCCCTGCTCCTAACTTGTTGACAGAACCATCAAACTCTAAATACCATGTGTTTTCTTGTTTGAGGTTTGTATTGAGAGTTTCAGTTTTTTGAGGATTGGGCAGACTTACAATTTCTGTTTCGGGGTGTTCCTCTTGCTGTTTGCTGGTTGTCTTGACTGTTGAGACAATTTCATGGGTATTGGCAACCGATTCCTCATTGATGTATGTTTCTTGTCTTAAAGATAACGGCTTATCATCAGTTGGAGGACTGGTGTTATCATTAAATAAAATAAAAGAATCCATATCAGAATGGATTGAGTAAATTGGAAAATTTTGGGGTTTTTCCTCACTGCTTACCACATACTTCATCAACGTTTCTCTATACAGTCTCTTTGGTTGCCCAAAGACAGATATAGTGGCATAAGAGAGGTTAAGTTGAAGGGATCCTTGCAATTTTGCTCCCCACGATCTGGAGAGGAGCATGCCATATCTTGTGGGAATGTCAGCAACTACTACGTCCATTAGGATTGTCTTGTTGGGGAATTGGACTAGAGACACACAAAGGTCTTTAATCAAGCCTAAACATTTGACTTGACTTGAGTCAAAGGAATATAGATCTTTGTATGGTCTTGTGACATCAAGGTTCAACCTTTCCATTACAGCTTTGGGCATAAGGTTATGTGAGGCACCTGAGTCAAACATGGCATTATGCTGTATTTTGTCATGTATGTGCAGGCTGGAATAAAAAGGTGGAACAAGTCCATATGTTGTTTTTCCGTTAACTTCTGGACCAAACAGTAGTTCAGGGGTATCATCTAAAATGTTCACATCATCCCTTAGTTCTGGTAATTGAAGTGACCTTTGAATTTGTTGCCTATATACATCATGTTTGGCAAGTTCTGAGAGGGGAATGGAAATCTTGAGTTTTCCAATCTCAGCTTCTAAACTGAATGGTTTTTCCAATGAATTCTTGGCGTTGACAGTGGCAAATTTCTCTTTTTCAGGCATACTCTCTATGTTTTCCTTTGGAATGTCAATGTCATGATGTATGACAGTTTGCGGTATTTCTGTTTTGGGAAGATTTTTAGGAGTGCTATTCATATCTTCTTTTGGGGAAGAGGGAGGTAGAGGCCGATCAACAGGAGAGTGTGTGTCTGTTACATCCTCCACAGTTACCTGATGAGGGTTTGGGACAGAGCTGACAGCTGGTTGATTGTTGGTGATATTTCCTTTACTTTCGTTGAGCTGTTTGCTATCTTTTGTTCTGCTAGATGGGGGAACATCAATGGTCCTTGTTCTTAATTTGTATTGCTTGTGTACCTCGTACACAAGCGGTATCATAGCCTTGTTTAAAGTCGAAGGACTCTCTCGACTTGGTGTGAAATTGTTTTGCATCAGGATATGGTCGATCTTCTTCCGTAAGAAAGATTTGCTGTTCATTTTCTGAAACTATCAGGTTCATATGAGTCCCATCTGTGGGCTCAGTGGATGTAGATGCCTCTGCATAGTTTTCTTGAAAAGGAGGCCTAATATCATGGTCGGGACTGGCCCTTCCAACATTTGTGTTTTGAGTTTTTCTGAAGTTTGGGTTCCTTATGGAATTTGGCTGTTGACCCTCCCATGAAGTTTTTCTCTCAACATTGTCTACTCTGTCTCCCAGCTTGTGGATGCCACTGATGATAGCATCTAGCCTCTGATTGAAGGCTGAGGGTTCTTCTTTGAAAGTGGTTCTTCTCTCAGTTCTAGCTCTGTTTCTTTTAGTAATTAGATTTTCTTCCACACTAACAACAACATCTTGCATTTGTGCAAGGCTTTGACAGGCTCTTTCCCTTAACTGATATGCCATCTCAGCATCAAAGCCATCTGGGAATTTGTACAAAGTGAGATCAGGTGGAGGTCTTAAATTTTGTGGTATTGCATTGTAAACATTGTTAAATCTTGCACAGTAATCCAAAACTGTTTCCTGAGGTCCTCTTTTGATAGTATCATAGTCAGATAGTATGTGTAGGGGATCTTTCTTTTTCTCCCATCTGTTAATAAATGCATGGTATAAGGCTTCAGGGTTTAATATAGAATTGGGTGCAAGTGCCCTAAACCAGGTTCTGACCTCACCGGTCAAACTTTGGACAAAAATCTTCATTCTTACACTGTCATCATCAATTTCATAACTCTCAAAATAATCCTGCATTTTCTTTGTATGTTGTAGGGTGGTGCAGGAGGTCGTGCCATCAAAATAGGTCATTTTTTACTGGTAGTCCTGAGGCATAGTCCCGGGATTAGTAGGCAGTTGTAAGGGCGCATATCTAGCCATGATGATGGGGATAAGCGGAACAACTAGGGCAGAGGGGATAACAGGAACAATCGGGGTAGAAGAATCAAAGGAGCCCAACTGCTTAATCTGGGCCCTTGGAAGAAAAAAGGGTAGTTTGTAGATAGGAAGGTATAAAAAAGGAAAAATTGAAATGATGGGTAGTAGAGAATCAAAGGAGCCCAACTGCTTAATCTGGGCCATTGGAAGAAAAAAGGGTAGTCTGTAGATAGGAAGGTATAAAAAAGGAAAAATTGAAATGATGGGTCTGCAAGTCTAAGTGCACCCAAACCAAGAGAAGAAAAAATGTTAGGTAAGTAGGTTGGGTAGGTAGTTTTGAGGTTGCAGAATCTTGATTGCTGATCAGTTCCATGTTTTCAGGGTGTCATCTCTACTCAGGACACAATCACCAGGCAGTTTTATGTGAAAGAGCTCAAAACAGGCATAACTAACTTCCTTTCTCCATCTCCCCCAAATCATTAACTAATTTCCCCAAAAAGAGGTCAAGATCTGCATGATAGCTCTTAGTTTCATCATTTTCATGTCATTAGCTTGGGTGAAGACCTGCTTCACTCAAAGAGAATCCATACTCTCTCTATAAGGTTCTATCTCCCCTTTTCAATCCTAAGATTTCTGAAACTTAGTGCTTTCTTGTGATCTCCATATTAACTACTGACATTATTATTTAACTCCCTATATTTTCCCTGTCCCCATACTAAAACTATGTAGATAATCCCCTTATGTAAATATCCCCTCCCCCTGGTTGAAATATAACTATAAATACTTCACTGGGAATTACTAAGTCACCTGGACTTTAGTAAGAACCCTCCCTCGGCAAGAATTCCCACTCCCAAGTGTATGGACCCCTTCCAAATATTAAGGGAACCCTTTCCAAGTGCTAAATAACCCTCCTCGCACATTCTTCTGTGAAAAATATTAATGTTTGTTTGATAAGTTTTCACCGCACAAACACATTTACCCATTTTCTAAAGTTAAAAACCCACCGCGCTATGAAAAATTAAGTCTTTAACGCGCGCGCGCCTTTGCTAAACCCCGTGCATCTCCCTTTCCCATCCACCGTTGGATCACCTCCCCTAGATCCGACGGTCCTTGATCACATCGCGCGCCCGATTATGGTGGTAGGTTACCACCCGATGTCCGATGGTTTTACCGTCGTACACTAGGACAGGTGGCGGCCTCCCATTGCATTGGGCCGCCCCTGATAGAAACCACCTCCGTACTAAAGGTGGTCCGGGGCACATGGAAAACCACCCTCCCCTCACATAACAGGAGCGCCACCTCATCCTGCCAGGTCGCCTCCACGTCACCTCACCCTGCCTACGCCTGATCCACGTCACCTTGCCATGCCACCCCGCCGTACTGCCACGTCACCTTAATGACATCAGCATGCTGACGTCATATTCGTACCAAAGGACCCCACTGCTGACGTCAGCATGCTGACATCATCTGCCATGCTGCTGACGTCAGCAGCCAAAAAACCGAAAATTCGCACATCGCTATGGGAAATAGGCCATATTGGGGAATATTTAGGGAATATTTTGATTCCTTGGCCCGTTTTGCACCGAAAAGGCCCGAAATTGCCCGGTTTTGCCAAAGTAAACCGATTTGAAGACAGGAAGAGACCAGAGACAGAGATTAAAGTGTATTAGATCAAATTCACAGAGAGAAAACACATCAAAGAGTATCAGAAAGCAGAGGAGACCATCAATGTAGCGACAAAGAGTATCAGCGAAGATCTTAACAGCGGCCCAAAGTAGGAGAAAAATTAATACCTTCCAGCAAAGTCAAAGAAAGAGGGCGAGGCCACTCAAAACTCTCAAATCATGGTTATTGCACATTTAACTCGCACCAGAATAGAACTGCGGATCCCAAAGCACAGTTATTCCAACAGTATTGCATCGAGGCTCCAAGGGCCAGATTGCACTCCTTTTAATCCAGCTACCTCCGACACAGTTCAATAGATATTTACCTGCATTTAATTTTGGCACAATTTTAGGTTTAGAAAGCTCTTTTTGCAGACCTGTTTTAGATCAATTGTAATAAATAGTTTGAGATATTTGCACTATAAAGACAGCCCTGAATACTGTATTACGGGTTGGTTGGTTGGTTGATTAGTCAACAAGTTATCTCTAGCTGATTTTGCTCCGGGAGAGACTCGCACTGTAATATCTGATAAGTTTCTATAATCAAAGACTACTTATGAGCCTTGGAGAACGGATTGTTCACTGTGTTTATTGGTTGAAGAGTGATTATGGAATTTTCGTGTTTTGCATAACTCAATAAGTGCTTCTTACCTCTGTTTTCATTCATGAATTACGCTCTTAAACAACAGAAAGAAAGATTAGCTTAGAATTTGTTTAAATACACTCTATGCTCAATTTCTGTTGTTTCTTTATGTTTTCCTCTGTTTAAGCATAAATATGAATTCCACATGTCTCATGTTTGCCTTAACCCAAGATAGTTATCCAGGGATTCTTCATTGCCCCTAGATAGAGATCATCTTTCCCTCTGTTAAGTTAAATGAGAGATTCTTTAGTGCCTCTCATTCCTTACATATCATTCATCCTTTTAGTTTGAAGATTGTGTTATGAGCAGCTATCCTGCTTATTATTTCTCTTATGACCAGAAAGACGACTGATAATCCTAACCCATACCCATGCCCATGGTTTTTTTATCACTTCATAATTGCTCCTCTTGCCTGAAAGCATTTTCCTTCATCCAACACAAACAAGACCCCTAAGCCAAAGCTGCCTAAAATCATCAACCAAGTTGATCATTAGGAGAGAGCCCTCTCTGATTGCAGGTGGGCTAGAACCTGCAATCCAAAGATTGGTTTGTGGTTACCTCGGTCGTATCCCTACAGGAGCCTAGGGACAACCTGAGTGATAACAATACCTATCAAAGTAGACTTAAGGTAACGAGTACTAGAACACCTCATATGAGATAACTGGTATTTAAAGGTAAGATCTAGTCTTGATAGTAAAAATCCAAAAGAACCTAAGTTTGAAGGATATGAACTAGAAGATGATGGAACCTTACAATTTCATGGAAGGATGTATATTTCTGATAATAGGGATTTTTGAGACACCATCCCTAAGGAAGCCCACAGAGCAGTATATTGTGCACATCATGGAGTAAAGAAAATGTATACTGATACCAAGAAACTCTTCTTCTATTCGGGAATGAAATGTGATATTGTTCAATTTGTTGCAAGATGTTTGGAATGTTAACAATTAAAAGTTGATCGTCTCCTAAAACCTCATGACATTCCTATGACCAAATGGGAGATCATTTCTATGAATTTTATCACTGGGCTACCTCTTACTTCTCAAAGACACAATGTTATTCTGGTGGTAGTGGATAAATTAATGAAAAGCACCCATTTCATTCCGGTAAGAGATACTTACGAAGTTGCTGATGTAGCTCGAGTATTCATAAATTAAATTATCAAATTTCATGGAGTACCGAAGAAAATCATATCAGATATAGATTCATGATTCACTTCAAGATTGTGGACTTCCATGCAGTCAGCCTTAGGAACTCAACTAAATTTGAGTACAACTTATCATCCTGAAACTGATGGGCAAACAGAAAAGGTAAATCAAGTACTTGAAGATATATCGAGGATGTATGTTATGGATCAACAATCGCACTAGGAAAAGTACTTATCCTTAGTCGAATTTGCATATAATAACAGTTACCACAGTTCAATTAGAATGCCTCCATTTGAAACATTATATGGTAGACCTTGTAAAACACCATTAAGTTGGGACAGGTTAGAAGATTGGGTGATAGTAGGGCTAGAATTAATCTAAGAAATGGAGGAGCAGGTAAAACAAATTAGACAATGGTTAAAAGAAACACTAGATAGACAAAAGAGTTATGCTGATGTTCACAAAACTGATAGGAAATATGAAGTAGGGGATTAGATTTTCATCCACATCAAACCAAATAAAAGCACTATTCGATTCGAAAAAGGGACAAAGTTTTCACCTCGATTTATTGGACCATTTAAAGTCATGGAAAGAGTTGGACCTGTCACCTATCATCTTACACTGCCACCTCACTTGCATAAAGTCCATAATGTATTTCATGTATCTGTATTAAGACATTACATAACTGACAAATCTCATAACCTTCAATGGAAGGAACTGCAGGTATTGGATGAAGGAATCATATTGGTCGAACCATTGAGTATACTTGAACATAGGGTTCAACAACTTAGGAATCGTCTGGTAGACCAAGTTAAGGTCTAGCGTGGCAAGTATAGTCTTGGATCAGCTACTTGGGAAGATACGAAAATCATATGTCAAAAATACTTCAACTTGTGTCAATTTTGAAGAAATTTAAGTCATATTTTGTATATATTTACTTTACATTAAATTAGATACTCAAAATCATTTTGGAATGATCACATATAAAAGTAATTTTTTTTTATATGTTATCTACTTAATTCCACTGATACATGGATACCAAGATGGAATATGTTATTCAAATTGATCTTATTGAATTATAGTTATCAAAGTAAAGTTTAATATTTGAGTAATCTTGCTTCTAATGGGAATTGAGATATTATAAATTTTACTTCATTTTGTTTTGCATATCATCGAGATAGGAATAAAAGAATGATTACAATTTCAATATGAAAATTGATAACATGAGAAAGACATGACGAAAAATGTTATACTATACATAACATGTATGAATTATATATAAACTATTTATTTTGAATATATTGATGCATATTTTATAAATGTATGGATAAGTGTTTATGTTGTAGATAACATTGTTACCAAGATGACCACGTGATGACAAAAACTTCAAAACAATTAAGGCTCAAAGAGATTGCATGATAGGGTTTGACCCTGGTCCCACTAGGAGGGGTGGATGTCTTACCCACCGTTTATCTTCCAAAACTTGGAGTCATGGGAGGACTGTGTGAATCACGCTCCTCTAGACGTGTGATGATGACTACTAGATGCCTACTGGGCAATCAGGTTGATATAATCGACGCTGATACCCTTAAGAGCCTATGAATGGTTAGTCAATATAGTTGATGCCATGGCATACTCTAGTAGAGGATGGATAGAATAGAAGCGGAAGAGATTAGGAAGGATAGGAATATTATAGAATAGCTAGTGAATCAACTGAGGTAGAATATGAATATTATAGTTGTAAAATTTTAAAATATTAAAGAAAACAATTTCAATTTTGTAATGTAAAGACTTATATACTCACAATAATAATTAATATATTATAGAAACCCTAACTTTGGGATGAAATTTTTGGAAAGAGGGATGTATGTAATGAACCACCTATAACAATAAATAAAATACAAGTATTAGCATAGATACGAGACCTCCATATGATAGCTACGTATGCATGGACCCGTATGTAACACACTATATATATGATAAACTCTCAAACAAATAGAAAATGTTAGTTTTAATGTTAACTTTTAATATGTAAATTAAAATTTATGAGATTAATAAAATAATTAATTAAAATTATAAATTAAATTAATTCATTAAAATAATAATAAACTTTATAAATCCAATTTTCATATTCGAATAAAACACCAAATCAAATAAGATTTTGTTATTAAATTACACGTATCAATATAATGACTGGAGATGGAGGGAGTTGTGAACAAAGATTTTTAAAAAAAGGAAGGAAATCTTGAGAGAAGGGGGGTGGGGGGGAATCGCAGGCAGTGGGAGGAAGCACAATCGACAGGAGGAAAATTTGTAACACGAGATTATCAACAGTAAGGACAATCAAGTAGCACACCAATCCACTGTAGTTGAATCTTCAGGTATTATTAATGGTATAAAATTCAAAATCTTATTTGATACTAGTGCCACAGATATATTCATTTCGTCAAAGGCATTAAACAAATGTGGGTTGGCAGCTTGCAAAGAAAATGATTTCAGACAAGTAGAAATGGCCTCAAGGGAACTCCAATCCATACACTTAAGTTTGGATCAATGCAAAATTGATCTAGGGGTCTGCTTGACTAAATTGAAAGTTTATGTCACAACCCTAGGAACTTATGATCTTGTCATAGTTATGGATTTGTTAGAAGCTCATCAAGCTTGCGTAGATTGTTATGGAAAAGAATTTTCGTTATAAATGATGAAAGAGAGGTGATCCAAATTCAAGGTATCAAGAGAAAAGTATCTTTACGCTACATATCAACAATGAAAATGAAATGTTGATTAAGGAAATGTTGTTAGGTATATATAGTTCAAGAAATAAGTAAAGAAAAAGGACCATCCTTGGAACAATATCCGGTGTTAGCCAAATTTCCAGATGTATTTCCAAAGGAACTATCAGGATTACCTCTTGAAAGAGAGCTAGATCTCACAATAGAATTAAAACCCGTTACTCAACCAATTTCTAAAACACCTTATAGAATGATGGCTCCAAAACTTCAAGAATTACAAATTCAATTGAAGGAACTATTGGATATAGGACACATTCAACCCAATATATCACCTTAGGTTGCTCCTATAATTTTTGTCAAGAAGAAAGATGGATCCTTAATATTATGCATAGATTATCGAGACTTCAATCAAGCTATAGTAAAGAATTGATATCCTATGCCTTGAATTGTTGACCTTTTCAATCAAATGAAAGGAGCTGCTATCTTTTCAAAAATTGATTTGCAATCAAGCTATCATAAGCTAAGGATTTCTGAAAGCGATATTTCTAAGACTGCATTCCAAACACGCTTTGGGCATTATGGCTTTACTGTGGTACTATTTGGATTAACTAATGCACCATCAGTATTCATGAACCTTATGAATATTGTTTTCTGCAAATATCTTGATCAATTTGTACAAGTATTTTTAGACAATACTCTCATCTACTCCAAGAATGAGAAAGAGCATGAAGACCATTTACGGATAGTATTATCCTACCTCAAAAAACACCAGTTATATGGAAAGTTATCCAAGTGTTTGTTCTTTCAGGAAAAGATTCATTACTTAGGTCATATCATATTTGGTGAACGTAAAAGCAAAAATGGAATGGCTAATACCAAAAAATGCACATGAAGTATGAAGATTTATGGGTTTAGCCAGTTACTATCGAATATTTGTGGAAGGATTCTCCAAAATTGCAAAGCCAATTACAACTCTTCAACGTAAAGGTGTTAAGTATGAATGGATTAAACAATGTAATAAAGCATTCTATGAACTCAAAAGACTATTGATCAATGCACCAATTTTTAAAGTCCCTGATATGGACAAATATTTTACTGTATGTATTGATGCATCCAAGCAAGCATTAGGTGTAGTATTAATGCAGGATAGAGAAGTAATAACGTATGCCTCAAGAAATTTAAAGCCTCATGAAGAACTCTATGCCACTCTTGATTTAGAGTTAGCCGCTATAGAAATAGCTTTAAATATATAGAGACACTATCTAGTAGGGCGAATCTTTACGCTTAAAAGCGACCATCAAAATCTACAGTATTTATTCACCCAAAGAGACGTGAATGCTAGACAAAAACGATGGAGTGAATTCCTAAGTGAATATGACTTTGGAATATCATATATTAAAGGAAAAGAAAATGTAATGGCAAATGATTTAAGCAGAAGACACCAAATATTCTCCCTCATACCTATCAAAGTAGACTTAAGGCAACGAGTAATAGAACACCTCATAAGAGATAGATGGTATTTAAAGGTGATATCTAGTCTTGATAGTAAAAAGCCAAAATAATCTAAGTTTGAAGGATATGAACGAGAAGATGATGGAATCTTATGATTTCATGGAAGAATGTATATTCCTGATAATAGGGATCTTGGAGACACCATCCCTAAGGAAGCCCATAGAGCAGTATATTATGCACATCCTGGAGTAAAGGAAATGTATAATGATACCAAGAAACTCTTCTTCTGGTTGAGCATGAAACGTAATATCATTCAGTTCGTTGCAAGATGTTTGGCATGTCAACAAGTAAAAGTTGATTATTGTCATCCAGCAGGTCTCCTACAACCTCATGACATTCCTATGACCAAATGGGAGATCATTTCTATGGATTTTATCACTAGGCTACCTCTTAATTCTCAAAGACACAATGCTATTCTAGTGGTAGTGGATAAATTAATGAAAAATTGATCTGATAATCACCATATGAGTGACCTCAATTAAAGATTTATTAAATGAAAGTATTACAAACTCATGTGCTGGTGTGTGGGTTTGTGTTATTTAAGCAACAGACCGATTAGATTGCTAATACATAGACAATTGAATGGAAAGACAGTAGAGAAACATAGTAAGAAAATACAAGAACACAATAAATTAATAAGGAGTTCACCCTATTCTCCAGGGCTACATCTCCGGTCCAAATTTCAGCGGTGGCCTTGTTTTATTGTGCCTTTAAGCATATAATTATAATACAGGGACTCAATGTGAGTTCTTATGAAGCAGGTTTTGCTTGGCAGGGTGGTTCTTGGATTCCCCAAGCCACTAGAGTACACATACTCTTCTTCTTCCTACCAGCTCTATGACCTTCTGGTCTTCAGTGGAAAGAGCCAAATGTGGTGCTCAGTCCAGACAGATTCCTCTATGGGATGGCTTGAATCTCTCAAGATCTCTGGTGCTTTATGCTGCTGCTGGTAAGCTCGGCCCTCTGTCTCTTTCTGCTATTGCTTTAGTACCTTCTTCTCTAGTTTCTATCTCTCAGTGTTCAATCCTCCTCTTGGGGTTCGCTCTGATTGACTTCAACTGCGTATTCTGTCTCTATTCATGGTTTTTAGCCATTCGTTCCAATGCCTGTTCCATTCCTCATCCACCTCTGTCAGTTCACCTTCTGTAGCTGCACTTGGAGTTCCCTATTCGGTGTCATCATGAACACTTAGGGAGTTGCCACATGTCCTCCTCTAAACAGCACCAACCTACTTTATTGGTTCGTTTCTTCAGTTACGTCGTGGATGCATTCTTCCTTCATTGTGGCGGTCAAACAGATTCTAAATCCTTATAAAACACGACTCATTCTTTCGTTGATTCTGCTTCCCCCTATCAGGCTCGATCTCAACTGTCCAATTTGGGGCCTCCAGATCCGACACCATACGCACATCCCATGTGGTTGACCTGCTTGACTGATAGCACGCAATCAACGACGGTTTTCTCTTACCTTTACTTGCCACGCATTGATCGATGTATGGAATCGCCCCACTCTCATCCAAAACCTCTTACCATTTGTGGCACCCCGATCAATACTGCTAGTTTTCTAGAGTGCGGTTCCCGCCTTTGTACGTTAGCGCTTTTCATTTTTCCACCCGTGGTTCTCTGGTTCCCCCACGCGATCGAGTGCTTAGGCCTTTCCTTCATTATCACCCTATTCACCCAGCGATGTGCGACTAGTGCTAAGCGCTAGTGCTAATCGCGCATCAAAAACCTCCTTATTTTCTCGATCTGGGCCTCCTAGGGGCTCCTTTGACCTCCCGTGCAGTTTCCTTGTCATTCCACGCTAGCTACCATTTCCACTGGTTTAAGGTGTTTTTGATCACTATTTTGAAATTTTTAGAGATTTGTCCCAACCTGATACAGTCATGGTTCTTTGACAATTCTTGATTGATCTAATTCGGATCACGACTTTCCCACTGAAAAGCTTTTGGACCACCAAAAATTGGTTTTCTTTCAAGCATCGACTAAGTGAGAATACTGCCGTCTCACTTGTCCAATCTCAATCCACTTTGCACTGCTCGGCTTCGAACCTTTGAGTCCAATTTTGAGGTACTCAACATCTTCTCAGTGCGTCGCCTTCACCTTCCTGTCCAAGACTGTGTTTTCCTACAATTCATGAAGATATTCAGGTAGCAGGTCATCAATAGAAGGTAATTGACTTTTCTCTTCAAGATCCTTAATTAGAGAAGGTTCAAACAATCTCAAGCAATCTGCATTTAAGACTGAGTATATGTGCATGTAATCTGGTAGATCAAGGCGAAAATCATTTTCATTAATCTTCTAAAGTATCCGAAAAGGTCCATACCTGATAGACTTTAGATTTTTACCTTCACCTTGCATTTTATCCTTGCTGATATACAGCTAGACCTGGTCTCCAACTTGAAAACTATGCTCCATCTGATGCTTGTCATGCCTAGCCTTGCATTTAGCTTGGCTCTTTTCCAGCTATTCCTGTACTGCCTGGTGGATCTCCTAGATCTGTTCAATGAACCTAGTTGCCTTGTCCACATCAATGTGTCCATCAACCATGGTATCTTTACCAAAGAAAAAATCTAAAGGAGACCTTGGTATGAAACCAAAACAGGTCTCAAAAGGAGATCTCTGTGTAGAAAACTGTTTTGCTCTATTGTAAGCATGTTGCACATAACACAAACGTTCATCCCAAAGCTTAGGATGTTTGTTGCAATATCACCTGAGTAACTATATCACTGTCTTGTTAACTACTTTTGTCTGGCCATCGGTTTGTGGATGAAAAGTTGTGCTTTTCTTCAGTTGGGTGTCCATCAGTTCCCCAAGACTCAACCAAAACTTCTCCACAAATCGGGTGTCTCGATCAGATACAATAGAAGTTGTTAATCCAAAATGAACCCATACATGTTCAAAGAATAATTTTACAGTTTGTTCAGTTGTAATCTATTTATTACAAGGTATCAAAATACACATTTTGCTGAACCTATCCACAACCACATATAGATAATCATGACATTTCCTAGATTTAGGTAGTCCTCCAACAAAATCCATGGAAACACTTTCCCAAGGGTGAGAACGAACTGGTAAAGGAGTGTACAAGCCTAGTTTTCTATTGTTGGGCTTGCTTTTAGCACACATAGTACACCCTCTTACATATCTAGAAATT
>APFE030980928.1:0-10559 GCA_000404065.3 Pinus taeda
TAAGTGACCTTTTATTGTACATTCAGGTACAATGCCAATAGAAGTGGGAGAAGTGGGACTAATATGACCTTTTGGTTTGGTTTCTTGCCATATGGACATCTATTTGCTTTGTGATTCTCATTCTATCATCTTGTGTTTTGCAGATCATGTGAACCTTTACTTTTAATTAATTTTCCATGATCATGATCTCAAACCATGTAATTGATTAATTATTCACTTCCTCACTACTAAATTCCTTTAGTATTAGTAGCATTTCATTCAATTATATTTAATCTATCATTTCAAAATAGTGGGAAATATTTATCATCTAGTCTTTATCCATTGTATAAACACTAATATCCATACACAAAATAGAATAAATTAAATGTATGTACTATACTAACTCTAAAATCAATGTACAAAATAGAATAATGAATTTATTGTATAAATGTCAAAATCAATGCACTATATTAAAAGCAATGCAACAAACAACTTTAAAAATAATACGAACTATAAAAACTATGCAATTAATGTGGATTGATACCAAAACCATTCTCTAGCAAAGTTGTACATTGAAGTACAAGTAAAACCTATGGCTGAATTTTATTAAACAAATCATATGTTTATATAGCATTGCATGAAGAGAAATATTACAACAAATTAAGAGATGCGTGCTCAATTAAATCCTAAGAACTAGCAACTAAGCACACTAATAGAGATAGTTGGAGAAATATCTCAATTAATCCATAAGAATATGTGATATGAAACCAGAAGGATTCATCACTTTCCATACTACAATAATCTTTATAATACAAATAATAACATGACTTGCTAAATACGTATGCTAATCCATATCATTCCTCATAACAACAAAAACATTAGTCTACACTGCTAAAGTTGAAGTGGAAATTGAAAAATATTGTTGTTGATGCTGACCTTGCTTACCAGTAAAGTAGAAAGAAGTAGATCATTATTAAATCTAGTGAGATAATGACTTGTAATTTAAATTATAAGACAATGATATGCAAGTGTTTGAGGAACTCAAACATTAAAAAAGGAAGAAGAAATATTTAATAACATTGTATGTTTAGACATCTGATGTGCTCATTTCCTTACAAACCCCTAAGGTGTTTTCATGTACCTCACTAGGAAGAACATCCATCTATAATTCTCTACATTAATGAATTGAATATCTTCAACCAAATGTACCATAAAATTAGTAGGTAAATATTGCTCAAAAATACAAATAATTTCTACTATTTCATTGTTTCCATTGTAGAAATGTAACACTTATCTCCCCCCAGTATGTAATTATCACTGTGGCTCAGTGTCACCGTCAACCATGATGGTTGTGTTTTAATGACTTATGAATTGTGACAAACAATTTAAAACGATGTGATTGCATTTTGCTCATTAATGAATAAAATGTGATGAACAATTGAATGAAGGGTGTAGCACTAGCATTGGCCATGATATGGCAAAAATGAACTGATGAGGAGGTTGCAAGATTATTGTACCTACCCAATGAAACACCTTTCATTGAAAACCCATGTCATCAATTGCCACAAATTAAATTTGAAAATTTTCCCTTTTTGCCCACTTTCCAAAATTCAGCTATTGAAAGATATTTGGGTATAAGTTGGGAAGTCAACCACCCATAGTTATGAGGGTATGGGAAGTGGTTACTATAGCTGAAAATTGTTAGCAAATGGTACAACTAGTATTGATCTCATTTTTGTTAGTTGAACCCACATATTCCTTTGCCACAAGCCAGAAAGTCATGAGTTTTCTTGTGCAAGGGCAAGAGTGTTGATGAGTGAAGTTTCTTATGCTTCACTTCCAACTTCCTCGAATCTCACTAGGCGGGTGAGATAATGGGACTATGTCCGAGGTTTATTGCCCTAAAATAAACTACAATAAAATTTTATAGAACATATTTGTACAATAAAGCAAAGTATATCATGTACAACAAAGAAACAAACAAAAAGGAGATGATATAAACTATCATGTACATAATCTAAAGTAACTAAATTGAAATTTAACCAAGTTAAAAACAAACTAATAAATGAATTTGCAGGGAGATATTTATGATAATATTGTGTTAGCCATAAGACCACACAGACATATCTTGAAATATGACATAAATTAGTTAATTAGCCACTAATGTTAAAAATATTTGCTTATAAAAATTAACAATATAAAGTAATTTTTTTGGAGAAATATTCTGGAAAGATATAGGTTGTCAATTGTATATTTTATTAATAAAAATATGAGTACACCATAATATTTTGGATGATTCCTACGAGAATCTAGACCAAAAATAAACTCTAAACCATCTAGGATGTAAAAAATCTCTTACATAGATACTTGAAATTTCAACATTAACTAAGAAAAAGTGTTAGGCAACTTGGACACTTTCAAGAAGATTCGATCAACAATATGTTCTGCAAAAGTGCACCAGTTAGCACTGATATGACAAATATCAGACCTTCTAACAACACAAGATAATGCAAGAAATAAATAACAACCTTGATAAAAGAATCATAAATTGATGAGCTCATTTTCTTTTCGTCACTTCTTGAAGGATTTTTGTTGTCACCAAAACAAGTAAGCTATTGTACTCTGGAATAAATTAATTAGAGAAAAAACAAAAACTTTAAAACTTATACATACCTCTCCTCGCTAGTATTTTCCATCCTCCCTTCTATGCTTTATGTCCAGTTTTATATTCTCCTTATGTAATTGGAGAGAAAATTTGTTTTATAGCTAAATGTTTTTATTATTTTAAACTTTTTTTATTTTTACTTCAAGAGAAGGCATTTAAAACACTTTTTCCTTAATTAATTAAAATTATATTAATAGGTAGGGTCCCTGATCATGTCCATGAAATATTTCATTAATCCTTGTAACTCCCATGAAACAAAACATATATAAACATGATATGATCAAGAATACCATCACCATAAAATCATTCATATGAACCATCTTGACATCCATCATAATTTATAAACAAGCATGTGAAATAATCCTTGTGTCTCCCATCAACAATAATGCCATTGAAACATGTAACATAGTCAATAATATGGTGCCCCCAAAATATGATAATTTTGTAGTTAAAATATGTCCAAATAAATTAAAGTGAAAACATATCATGCCAAAGAAATAACTCATGTTAGCTCAAGGGGTCTACTCAAGCTAGGCATGTAGAATGGCCTTTTCTCCTCTTTCACCTTTTCTCCTTGTACCTCTGAACGCATGTTTTGGAAGAATATTGCTCTCCACCCCCATCCTTCTTCTAGTGGAATGTAAATATGTGTATGTGATGAAGTGGCCTTAGAGGGAGCATGGGAATGCATCATTGACATATGAAAATTTCCCAATGCAAGATGAATAGGGGAATCAAGAGGTTGATCAACATCGAATTATGTGCCCTGAGATAACGTATAAGGTACTTGAGGAGAAATGATCACAAGATGAATCGAGGGATGAAAAATAGTAGGTTAATGTGCAAATACATATGCAATTCTAAAAGGGTTGGTCTCCCAACCATCATTTTGTACAGGCTGCTACTGAGATACATGAGATTTTGGATTTCCATGATGCTAGGATGTGGGAGAGGTACATTTTGTGAAGCATGTGGATTAGGAGGGGGGAGGATGACCTTTGAGGTATAAGTTTCCTATTTGAGTGAGCCGATTAAACTTCTCAGAGTCCTCATCAAAGGGTATAGGAAATATTATTCTTTTGTTCTTGTTTTCCCTCCATGATACATTGGTTCTTCTGGCTTGCCCCTTTCAATTACCCTAAGAGCCCATGCTAAAGAAACTCATAATGTACTGTGATCAAGAAAATATGTCATGCAACCATTAATTCTTGAGCATGAATATATAATAAAAAAAAAAAGATTGTTTAAAATCATGTTTCACATAAATGATGGGGTGTTTTGCATACACACAAGTGGAAAATATATAACATGGGGGCAGGAATTGTTTATTCATGCAATAGGAGAAATTGTTATGAACAATGTGCTTACACAATGCATATGATAAATGAGATATTTTTGTGCTTATGTAGCTTATTTATCAAAACATTATAAAACTATGTGCAAAGAGTAATATATATGATACTATAATGTGCTAATCAAGACAACTATTTCTGAGTTGTTTTGCATATTTACACCACAAATCAAAGCATGGCTTGTGTATATAGAAAACATAATATGTAACAAATATATCCCATGAATTGTATGGGATAAATACATGAAATAGTTGTCACTAAGCAAAGGATGAAACATTACTTTGCGTTTTTTTTGGGCTTCATAATGGAAGCCATGTATATTATCATAAAAGAGCATTTATATGGAAAGTATAATGAACATACGCATGACTAAAGTTCACAACCCATTTGGGAGTAACACTTTAATTAGGTAGACTTGGTTATCTATGACAACATTGAGGGTTGAGCTTTATATTTTCTTACCCATATTTATTTTCAAGCCATAGATAAACTTTATAAACTACCCAACACTTCATTTTGAGTTGATGATGGAAATGGTTGAAGGTAGGGGACGATGTCATAGCGTGGGAGGCATCAAATGATAATTATGGAGTGTGAGTATATCTATTGTGCACAAATGTTGATTTTTTTACCTATCTAGGTGATTATTTTTGAATTTAATTTAACACATGACAAGCCATATGAGGATGGAGGTGAACTAGCTTCAGGAAACTTAAAACTGCAAAATGCCAAAAAATACTTTTTTATGCTTTGCATGATGTGCTGCGAACATGACTATGGCAGGGTCCAAATACAACTTTCAAACACATGAGAAAATAAAGTGATAACATGTATGTTTACGATGAATTAAAATGCAGGCTTGGAGAGTTATAGGCTATAAATCGTGGGTTGTGGGTATAATGATAGCCCAAATGCATAAAACACGGGTTGAAACATAACCCAAATGTATGCAAAGTGAATGAGTTTTGTGCCTCTCTTTGTGAGACCGAACATAGGTCGCACGTTGGTTTTGTGAGGGACAAGCTTTGCCCTCCTTCCTTGTTGTGGCCAATCTATGTACAACTACATAAGTGGAAAAATTCTCTTTGAATTAGCCATGGTATTCCTTAGCATATTTTAAAGTGGTATGGATTAACCTAATATTGTGAGCCGAGATGGTATGGCTCAACCTGACATCATAGAGAAAAAAAAATATGTGGGTTGGAGAATAGCTTGTGGCCATGAAATTTGTTGTGATTTACATGGTTAGGTTCATTATATTTTTCATAAGTATAATAGAGGCAAGGTGATGGAAACCAATTTTTAGTATTCACGATGGGATTTCAAATTAGTAAGATTGTAAGCTAGTTAGGGCAGACTAGGAAAGGCACGCAATTGATGGCATTAAACAACTAAATATTTATATGTTGGTAAGAAGAAAAACTCACTTATCCATTTCCATAGAATGAAATGTGAGCTAGGTAGCTAGCCATGCTAGTGAAAATTTTCATGTGTTAGCTCTAGCCTTAGGTTTGTTTCAAAATGTAAGTAAAACAAAACCCATGTAACAAAAAAATGGATTTACATGGAGGGTTGCCCTTGGAAGGTATAGACTCGTGGCATAGTCATGGTGAGGGTGAAAACAAGAAGTACCATTATAATCCAAATAAAATGTCATATGAAATATAAGGATTATGTGTTGAGTAGTGGGCTACATTGGTTGAACTAACATTATTATTTATACAGTTGTGGATTCTACTCAAATAATTTTTGAATGTGGGTCATAGTGCAGTCACCTCCATTATATGTATCATTTATTGAAATAGTTTCAATCATGTTAGTTTATGGTAACATCAGATAGGTGTTCTAGTCTCAAATGATGTTAAGAAGCTAAGGAACAATATATCTCCAAACCTAAAAAATGTTTCGCGACATAAGCTTGGGAAACACCTTAATTAAATTAATTTTGCATAATTAAAATATTTCCTAAGCCTAACTTAGGAAAAGTGATAAATTAAAAGTAGTTAATTAAGGATGTTCGAGATTTCTCTAGAGACTTCTATTGATGAATTTTAATTGATCTTAGTCGTTGATGGAGATTAAAACGTGGTCGTTGAAGACTCAACAAGAGATCATAAGAGCAGGTCGAAGAGGCTTGGAGAAGACATCAACTGCATTAGAGAGATCAGTGTGATCAAGGCAGATTGAGCTACCAAGTTCGTAGATCTAGTGAGGGTGCAGCTCAAGCCAGGGAAAAAGAGTAGCAGGGGTTTGCAACAGGAAGAATTTCCAGAGAAATTCTTAAAGGGTTTTCTAGTTTCTAAATCAAGGAAAGGGAGATAGAATTATCTAGTAGGGAGGCTGAAAATCTACATTGCAAGTTGCCAAGTTTCCCAGAAAGAGCGAGTGCAAGATCCAAGATCTACATCTCAGAGGCATAACGAATTAGATCCAAATGGGTAGGAGGAGGCAAGATGACTTGCTGAAAGTGTTCCCAAACAAAGATTAATTTCTCTCTAGCAGATAGTGCACATTTCCAATCTGGTTGTGATAATTAGCTAAGACGTGCAAATTTTCTAGAGAGGGCCATATCTAGTTGCTGTGAGGGAAAATCATTTCCCATATTATTTTCCAGTTGAGATAGAATTCCAGAGGATCTCTAGTAGGGCGTCCAAAATATAATTCTATATATTTGTTGCATACTAAAATGAACCCTCATCTGTTACACCAATTTTCCCTTCGATTTTTTTCTCGATAATTTTAGTAAAAAATAATTGCATCAAATTTTATGCGGGTTTATCTATTTCTCAATTCCTAATTTCTTTACTTCTGCGACATAATTTTATTGTGAAGAATGCATCAATGTATTTTATATTTGTCGTAAACAAATAAACTACTAATCAATTAGGAGAATAATTTCTAGTTGTTTCATTCATGGAAATTTCAGATGGTATCAAAGTGTTATTGATCAAATCATAGGCTCAGAATTGAAATATTGACAGATCACACGATTCCAGACATAGATTTGAAGCACAATATTTAGAGACGTGTAGACTTGGCTAGGGGTGCGAATTGCTGGGAAGGAAAATTGATTTCCACAGGCATAGTGTAGGAAAAGTTTGATTTACCCAGAGTAGAATTCTAGTAGGCAGTGTGGTTGTTGGGAAGCAGTTTTGGTGAGCAGATCAGTTGATTCATTGAGCATATATCGGAATAGAAGATTTACAACAAGGGTTGTAGTTGCAAATCTGTGTAGGGAAGGAAGAGAAAAACACATGGGAGGAATATCCAGAATTTCTCAGAGGGTTTTTAGCTTCTAATTTCCAGGAGGAGATCCATAATTTCCAATTGCAATAGGTCATAACAGACTTTCCAATTCTTCTAGTGTACGAATTTACATGGTAAGTTCCTTAGATGGAACACCAAAGGACACCGCTCACAAACAGATCACAGATCAGTACACCAGTGTTCTTGACATGGTTAAAACCCTTATAGAGGGAAACAATCCATAACCTGAGCCAACACGACCACTTCAGGCAATTTTAATGTAAAAGAAAGAAAATTTACATAAGCTTCTCTCATAAACGATCACCTAACAAATGAGCCTCCATGCTCTTTAAATAGAGATCATGGACCAATCAGGGGTTAAGCCATGGATCAAGTGTCGGTAATATTGAGGAGAGAATGAACCGTTACATCACTTCATGTCTAGAACATATTACGACGGTCGAATTGTAAGTTACAAAAAGTACATACTAAAGAAACACACTTTACCTCACTATAAACTAGACCAAGTTATACTTAATTATTTCCTATGTGTCGGAATATCCTAACATCCCCCCTTAAGAACAACTTGGAATAGGATTGAAGAATGTACAAAGATGACACAATAGGAGAAGGAGGCATTAGAGCCTATCCCCCTTAGTGACAACTTCCTGAACTCCAACCATGAATTGAATTTTAGTTAACTTTGCCTCTGTGAGAGCCTTTGTAAATATGTCTGCAAATTGATCATCGATTGAACAATATTGCACTTCAAGAACATGGTCATGAATGAGCTTTCTGATCAAGTGCATGTGTAGTTCAATGTGTTTTTTGCATTGATGTTGGAATGAATATTTGCATAGATGATGGAACTTTGATTCTAACCAAAGTGTAGTCAGATGTTGCTACTAAAAACCAAACTCTGAAAGGATCAAATGAAGCCACAAGGCTTCCTTACTAGCTTCCACAATGCCATGATACTCTGCTTTTGTTGAAGAAAGAGAAATGACACTTTGTTTCTTGCAAGCCAATATAATAGATCTAAAACCAAGGGTGAAGACATAACTTGTAGTAGACTTCTTATCATCAGGGTCACCAGCCCAATCAGAATCAGTGAAACCAACCAATAAAGGAGATGCTTTTGCACTGTAATGAATCCCAAATGGAACTATACCTCGAACATAATGAAGTATTCTTTTATTTGCTTTCCAATGACTTTCATGTGGGTTTTTCATAAACTCAGCAACAAGGCCAACAACAAAGGAAAGACCAAGACGTGTATGCGTCATATACAAAAGTTTTCCAACAACCTGACGATATAAGGTAGAATCAACTTTAGGGGAAGTACAAGTGACTGCAAGTTTGGCTCCAGATTGAAAGGGAGAAGGGGTTGGCTTATAGTCTTCCATATGAAAGTGGCGTAAAAGATCATAGGCATACCTGGACTGGGAAAGGGAAATACCTTCTTTGGATTGCAACACTTGAAGACCAAGAAAATAATGCAAGTGTCCTAAGTCTGTCATTTCAAACGGATTTTTAAGGCTGGACTTCATATGTTTTTATAAGGGGCTCGCTTGAGACCATAAAGGGATTTCTTAAGCTGACATACAAGGCTTGAGTCTTTTTTTATAAAGTCGGGAGGTTGTTCCATATAGATTTCTTCATGCAAGTCCCCATGCAAGAAGGCAAATTTAACATCCATCTGATGGACTTCCCATTTGAAAGAGGCATCAAGGGAAAGAACAAGGCGGATAGAGTTCATTTTGGAAACAAGGGATAAGGTTTCAGTATAGTCAATGCCTTCAACTTGTGAACAAACCTTATAAACAAGACGAGCTTTATGTTTATCAACTTTCCCATCTGGTCCAAACTTGGTTCTGTAAACCCATTTGTATCTAACAAGTTTTCGTCCTTTTGGAAGAGGAGCAAGGTCCCATGTATCATTTGGCAGTAATGAAAAATATTGTTCATTCATAGCTACATCCCAATCTGGATGGCCTAAATCTTCTGCAAAGGTGTTAGAATAATAATTCAATGAAGCTTGAGCCCATAAAGAAGAGGCTCTATCGAATTGAGAATGTGTATGATGTTGATCTTTAGGATCACCTACAAGAGCACCTGTTGCATCCCGAGTAGCACAGACCCATTTTGGAAGTTGAGGAGCTAAACGAGGATCTTGAGAATGTGGGAGAGGTTTTTCATCTTTGCTGTCATCATCTGAAGAAGGAATATTTCTAGAAGTAGAATGGATAGAGATAGGTGGCACATTCATGGAGCTAGGCTCGTAGGCCAATATATTTTCAGCAAACTTTACACCTCTTCTAATGATAACATTTTTAGATTTAGGTTGAAGAAGTCTATATTCTTTGACATCTTCAGAATATCCAACAAAAATACATTTTTCACTCTTAGGTTCTAAGGATTTATGTTTCTCATCTCAAATATGGGCCCATGCTTCACTTCCAGAAACGTGAAGGTGACTTACATCTGGTTTAATTGAGCTCCATGCTTCTTCTAGAGTGATATTCTTTAAAACCTTAGTAGGAGTGTGATTTACTATGTAATTTTCACAGTTAATTGCTTCTGCCCAAAAATTAAGACTAAGTCCTTTAGTTTGAAGTGTATAATTAGCCATTTCCTTTAAGATGCGATTCTTCCTTTCAACTACACCATTTTGCTGTGGAGTATATGGAACAATATGTTGCAATTGAATTCCATGCTCAGTGCAAAAGTTGATGAATTTTTTGTTAACATATTCTCCACCATTATCAGATCTTATCTTAAGAATTTGATGTCCAGATTATTTCTCAACAAAGTCCTTAAAGGCCAAGAACATGTTAAAGACTTCAATATTGATTTTTAAGAGGTATACCCAAGAGTTTCTAGAGAAATCATCAATGCAAGTTAAGAATTACTTGTAGCCAAGAATTAAACAACTGGAAGTGGACCACATAAATCACTATGCACAAGTTGCAAAGGGGCTAAGGCGTGCCAAGAGATTGGCTTAATTCAACCTAGCCACAGTTATTTCTCTGCTCCAGTAGTATTGGTGCACACGAAGGATGGGTCATGGCGCATGTGTCCGGATTATAGGGAGCTCAACAAGCTCACTATTAAAAACAAATTTCCCATTCCTATCATTGATGAATTATTGGATGAATTGCATGGATAAAGTTACTTCACCAAGTTGGATCTTCGTTCAGGATATCATCAAATCAAAATGAAGACTGAAGACATTCCAAAAACAACATTTAGAACTCATGAGGGTCATTATGAATTTTTAGTCATGCCTTTTGGGCCTTACCAATGCACCTTCTACA
>APFE030980934.1:2042-22886 GCA_000404065.3 Pinus taeda
CATGGATGTCCTCCCCTCACTTGATTTTCCCTTGCTTGATGTTCAAAACTTGTTAGTAATCCTTTGTAGCAGCCCATCTTCAAGAAGGATTCCTTTTTCTTCTCAAAATTGGCCCACAAAATCATGATGTTCAGCTACAGCAGTTTTGTAGCGCACATAGTGTATTTTTGTGAGTTTGCGCTATGAAAACTACTAGTTGATTTCGTAGTGCATGTAATTTTTGAAACAGCCTTAACACATGACACTTTGAACAAATGTGGGACCAATGGTGGGTAAAACAAGATTTTTGACCATATTTAACAAAGGGAACAAGACTCTATCCTTAAAAGAAACAATGAGAATGACCAAGACCAATTCTTCCTTACCTTGCCCTTTTGCTTTGAAATCTTTTCAGTGATAACAGTACCAACTCCCTCTGAATTCTTTTATTGTCTCTGGAATTCCTTCTTCTATCTTCAGCACACATTAGACACCAACAATAGCTTGATCATTTGATCTCCTTGCTGTTGTGAACTTCATTACAGCTTCATGGCTTGTAGAACTCCATTGAGCTCTCTAGCTCTACGGCTCTGCCTCCAACCTCTGGTGGCTATGCCTCTATCAGTACGTTGGCTCTGCATTCCACCCTTTGGCGGCTATGTCAAGCTTCTCTGAGCTTCTCCGAGCTTCCTTTGAGCATTATCGTACTTGAGACTCTGAGAATCCTCTTTCTCTGTGCTTTCTATGTTCTGCTCGGCCTCTGTGCGAATCCCTGTCAATTCTGTTCTCTGTGTATTTGTAGCCATTTGGTTATAGTCCTATAATGCGTAGAAACGCGACTATTTCCCAAAGGAGTCAGTTTCCAATTCAAAAGGAACAAACACGCACAAGAACCCAATCGTTTGGCCTCCCCCCTACCATAATCCCGAAAATAGCAATATAATGGAATACAAAGGAAACGTGTGAAAAAAACATCATGAGCCATTTAACTAAACCTAAAATAATATGTAATCATGCGTAAAATCCTATCAGGTCTGACTTTCCATTGCATTTCACATATCGTGCTGTGTATGACCAAAAAACCCAATACACGGAAAATACATAGAAAATTTGAAATTCTGGATTTCAAAATTTATGCAATCACATCTATAACTCTATCGGGTCTGTGCCCTGATCGCAAATTGCATATTGCGCTGCCCAAGAGTCATGGTCCATCTCCCATGCCTTTTTGCAATGCGATCAATTATCGTCGATTGCTTTATTGGCATATTGCAATCTCTTTATCGGTGCTATCACAAGTCACTCTATCGCATATGTGATGGCCCTTTGTATTTGTGTGATTCGATCATTGATCACCGATCGTCGATCGCACCATCATATTGCTATTGCTTTATCGGCATATCACAATCGTTGCTTTCAAGGGCCTGAGGGTTGTACCATGTCTGATACATTGTTTTGATGCGATAGATATTGCCGATTCCCTGATCGTTGACCTGCTTTGTTAGTTCCAGTCTTCGCAGCCTGTCAACAAGGATCAACATGGGCTCTTACTATGTCTGGATTTGTTATATGTTATGCAAATGATATTCAACACAAAACATGTCATAAGTGTGCCCATCAAAAGCAGCTTAGAGAGAGCTTTCCAACGGTATATCACACTCCCAAAACCGGCTCTTGGATCGGAAGATATGGTCAAAGAAGATTGTTGCTCATTTGATGGGATGACTGTTGTCCCAACCAGCTATTTTTTAAATTCGGTAGCAACAAGTACTTTTCTGTAGTAATAACATATCACCCAGAAATGGTTTTGAAACTGTATATAGAAGGGCTTGCGGTGTAAATAATATGATCAAAACTGTTTCATATGATGCAGAGTGGAGCCTAATTGTAAACAAAAGGTGGTTATCAGTTCACAACAAAATTAGAAGGTATGTTAACATATATGAAGACTTTTCGTGACACGATGCAAGGGTTTACTGCCATGTTGGTTGCATCCAGTGAAAGCAATGGAGGCTCTACTCTGGCTATCAAAGTTTTCACGACAAGTTTGTCAAAGACATTTATTTTTGAAAGAAATAAAAATATGTTTGAGTTTGTAGAATCAAAGTATCTTTATCGAATGGATGGAGGTCACAATCCCATTGGACTGAATCCCTTTCATGAAGAAGGATTACAAAGGGTGGAATTGGATCACTTGTTACATGTCTCTGGTATTAAGAAATGGTGACCTGCTTATTATGTCAAATGTTGATGAGATACCCAGTGCACATACTATAAACCTTTTAAGATGGTGTGATGGCTGGCACTATAGCTTTTGCTTTCACCACATAAGTGAATTTACTTCTAAGATGAAAGCATATAGTTATTCTGATCATGCCAAGTTCTCTCATTATTTGAATCCTATGAGAATATAGGATGTGATTTGTCGTGGAGCTGACGTTATGCTACCAGAGGAGTATTCTTTCCAACAAATAATAGTGAAATTAGGGTCTATACCGCACTCATTTTCTGTTGTACATCTTCCATCTTATTTGATCTAGAATGCTAAAAAATTTAGATTTCTTTTGCCAGGCAACTATCAGCGTGAAATCTAGCTAGAAAATCAATATCCAAAAATGGAGCATTAGTTGTTGCAGGCTTTTCTGATTCATCTTTAAAGGTGTGGAACATGGCCAAGATTGGTCAAGAACACAATTCTTCTAAAAGTGGCAATACAGGTGAAGTTGGTCAAACTGAGTAGTTAGCAGGTTTGGATATGGGGAAAAGGTCATACACATTCTTACAAGGACATGCAGAACCTATTTATGTTGCAAATTTCAGCCCAAAAGGGGATTTCATTTTATCTGCATCAGAAGATTGCACAGTCCGATTATAGAGTTCAAAGATGAATGCAAATCTTGTTTGCTACAAAGGGCACAATTATCCTGCGTGGGATGTTCAGTTTAGCGTTGTAGGGCACTTTTTTGTCAGTTCTTCACATGATCAAAAAGCTGGAGTTTAGTCAATGGAGAGAATTCAACCTTTACGGATCATGGTAGGACATCTATCTGATGTTGATTGTGTACAGTGGCATGTAAATTACAACTATATTGCTACCAGATCAAGCGACAAGATTGTCATATTATGGGATGTGCAAAGTGGTGAATGTGTGCGCATGTTTTTTGGACACAGAGGTATGGTTTTATTAATAGCCATGTCTCCAGATGGGCGTTATATGGCATCTGGAGATGAAGATGGTGCTATAATGATGTGGGATCTATCAACAAGTTGATGTCGAATTCCTGTAATGGGGCACACATCCTGCATATGGACACTTGCTTTTAGTTGTGAAGGTTCATTATTAGCATTTGGATCTACACACTGCACTTGTATTGGATGTCAATACCTTGGATTGATTCCTAGGACACCACTATTCGACATCCTGTCACAGGGAGGGGCTAATGGTTTCAAAATTTTTGAGATAGAATCAACATGCTCAACAGAAGAAGTCCTCAAAGTGATTGAAGTAGCCCTTCTTTGCACTCAAGTTGTGCCTACAACGCGTCCAATGATGTCTTGAGTGGTAGCAATTCTAATTGGTGGTGTTGAGGTCATTCCTGATCCTTCTTACCCAGGTTACATTGTAGATTTGCAATATAATACTTTCACTGCATGCACATCTTGATCATTATGTCTCTTGGCACATTCAAATAGCTAAATATCTTCAATCTCCTAACCAATCACATATGTTTTGAAGGGAACAAAGAAATTTGTTTCCCTTGGCCCTGTGCATAGGGCCATCCTCGTGTTTCATTGCGCTTCTAGACTATGGCACTATGCATAGAGCTTGTGGGTCAAAATGGGATTCACACTTTGCAGAAAACATCCTATATTTTCATTCAAAATTTTGGATGCAGTTTGCAGCAAGGACTAATTTCTGTGAATCCTAGGATGACAAGGAAGATTTTAAGGATTTTGCATCTGCACTTATGAATATGGGGGACCGATTTTTCCAGAAAACAACAGTATGATTGCCTGATGGGACAAAAGTGAGTGTGCAACAAATGTTTTGAATGAAGGTTTTCTTTCAGAAGTCAAGGCAACGTTTGATGGTGCTAAGCCCAGTTTGGTCGCAGTTTTGCAAATAGCTCACAAAATTATAGGTACAAAGGAGCTACACATACTGTTAAGTTTCCAGGATCATACAAGGAAGGTGAAGGAATAGTCTGTGACAGATCCCATTTTCATACAAACTCGTGCACTGCTTTTTGGCATGTTTAGATGCATGCAAATTTGAGTTCGTTCCTGCTTCATGGGAAAGATAAAAGTAACTTTGGCATAGAAGAGAAGGTTTGGCCTTACACTCAGAAGTGGGAAAAGGATGTCATGGCCATTCTGCATGAGGTGACTTTGAAGAGTGTAATGCTTACAAGTTCTTCCGAGGTGAATTGCAATGTTGTACACAATGTGCTTGCTATTGTTTATAGTATTTCAGGATACACGGGGAATTTGTATCATGAGTTCAATAATGGGATTATTCCTATGTATATAACAATGCATCATTTAGAAAAGGAGGTTGTATTTATTATTGTTAACTACCATAACTGGTGGTTAATCAAGTATGATGAAATTTTGAAGCAACTGACAAAATATAGGGTCATCAATTTTGAAAATGAAACTATGGTTCACTATTTTTCATAGGTCATAGTTGGCATGTTTATTCACAGTGATTTGATGATTGATCCCTCTTTTGTGATCCACAATAAAAGTATACTTGACTTCAAAGCTTTTGTCAATCGTGCTTACACACCTCACTGGTTTGTCCCTAAACCAAGTTCAAATCAGCCTCGCCTTGTAATACATGTTCATGACAGTAACAGGGTAATCTTGAACTTGAAAGAAGTGGTTGGATTGGCTGAGCGACTAGGGTTTAATGTTACAATATGGAAGCCATTGCGAACCACTGAATTGAAAACAACTTATGCTTTTCTGAATTCCAGCCATGTATTGCTTGGTGTTCATGGTGCAACATTGACTCATTTTCTGTTCATGCGTCCTAGATCTGTGTTCATTCAAGACATTCCACTTGGGACTGACTGGGCTTCTGACACGTATTTTGGTGAACCAGCAGAAAGGCTGGGCATGGCCAACCAACCTGGGTCTGATCCTATGTTTGGAATTTCTGCCATAGGAATTCAAAAATATGTGGCATTATTCGAATTTTTCTAGGAATGGATGGCAAATAATTTAGCCTTGAAATTAGTAGCACTGATTTTTTAAAGAAGAGGTCGCAATATTAAAAACATTGAACGAACAATTGGCAAAGATTTCAGGAATCCAAAGTTTCTATAGGGCGCAGGTGGAGGATGATTTGATCAACATCTCAGATTATCCCAGGATTTAAGCGATAGTTCCAAACTAATTTTGGGAGGCAATTCGATTTGTGGTAGCAGATTTGATTTTTTTTAGATTTAACTTAATTCCTAAATTGTAATATAATTTATTTTTAGAAAAAATGAATTTTATATTTTATTTTATGCTTTCTGATTCCTATGTAACAGGAATCAAAATAGATTTGTAATTTAGTATATATGGGATTATTTTTAAAGATAGAGGTTCGGTTTTTGCAAAAGGAAGAAGCATTTGGACTATGCAAAATTTCTTTGAATATTATTTTAATAAAGCAGTTTTCTGCCCTTTGGGCCTAGGATCCATCATGGTGTTAATGTCTAGTATGTTTTTCCTATAATTCACTTACATATTTTGTTTTTCTACCTTGGTACAACATTATCTAAGAGATGTGTTAGGAATCCATCCCCTATGATGCTCCTTTCATGATGAATTTTCTATTAGATGTAATGGTTGTCTTTGCAGAATTCATCCTTTGCTAGATGCTCTATTGAGCAACCTCGTGTTTCTCTTTCGTCTAATGCTACTATTGTAGATCCATCCCCTATTTGATGCCTGCAGGGTAGTGAGATTTCTCCCCTATTCTTCTCACAATTGCAATCTTCTATCTAGCTGAACATGGCACTTACTTTGCCCCAACTTTGCCGAAAGAAATTGGCATCGACTCCATAGCCCAATTTTCCTTTCCCTTGCTGTTTCGACCCAAAACCTTTAAAACAATTCCCCAAAATCCATAGCTAGCCTAAAATTTCATTTATTGTAGCCAGGTTTTGTTGGCAAAGAGAGAGCCCTCTCTACTCTATAGGGCTAGATGCCAGATCGAAAGCTTGGTCTGTGGTTACCTCAGAGTTACCTCTTCTTAGCCTTGAGGTTAATTCTAAGTGCTAACATTTTGGTGTCGTTTTCGGGCATGAGGTGACAGATCTTCTTTGGGAAAGATCGTTCAAGTTGCATATCTAATTGATGATGGTGGACAGCAGTCAGACACATATGAGGGCTGAAATCATCTACTTGATGACTCCATTGTTCATGATACTGAGCTTCAAAGTTCAGGTGACTTCACTGCCAATGAATCTAGAATCTAGATTGTAGAATGTTGATCACAATCACCGATGATAGGGCATGTGGCAAATCCGTTATCTAGTGAAATGTTATTAACTTCAAGGGATGAGTTAGCAAAATTTAAGATTGATCAGAATTTCTCGAGATCAGTGTTTCTTATTGTGAAATCTAACAACTCACACCTGAAAGTAAATATTGTTTTCTTGGTTTAGTTGCTGAAGGATTAGAAAATGAAATTGAACTATTGGACGTTCACATTGAATCATATGATTTACAAGACCCTAAAAATTTCTTCGAAACTCTCCCTCCTCCCAAAGAAGAAAAGGTAAGGCTGCCCTTGGATGGTTGGATTGAACGATGTTATGATTTACAACAAGGTTGTGATAATCTCCAGCTGAGAGAATATCTTAATGAATTGGGGCAGCACATAGAATCTGGTTTTTATGATCCTATAGAAACATATATGTAATATTTTCTTAAGGTGAATGAAAAACAAGAATGCCTTTTACAGAGCTAAAAGTACTATGTGTATATATTACTGGTATAATTTCCAATTACGTTCTGGTTCAAACACCATAAAACAACCACATCATTGTCACAATTGCTTGACTAGTTGGTCTGGCATTACAGCATTACTTGATTTATTGATTTGGATGCAAAGTAGGATAGTATAGGTTTGTAAATAAATAAGCTACCTAAAGCAGCATTTAAGTTTTCGGCATTTGTTTTACTTTCCAAATGTACAGGTTGCAGTATATATATGTTTTCAGATTGGTACAAGTTGTTTTGGGTTTGCAATTTTCTAACCATCTTGCCTAATGGATGAGGCCCCTAGTCTATGGTCTTATTGATACCTCCAAGGAGCTTCCATCCCCAATAAGGCCGATTTTAGTTCCAATCTCCGCAACCTGTCACCAGGGATCAACATGGGCTCTTACTATATCTAGCTTTCTTAGATGTTTTGTACATGATCTTCAGAACAAAACATGTCATAAGTGTGTCCATGAGAAGCAGCTTGGAAAGAGCTTTCCAACAATATATCACACTCCCAAAATTGGCTCCTAGATCATAAGATATGGTCAAAGAAGATTCCTACTCATTTGAAGGGATGACTGTTGTCCCAACTGTCTGTTGTTCAAATTGGGTAGCAACAAAGTACTTGTCTGTAGTGATAACATCTTGCCTAGAAATGCTTTTGAAACTGTATACAGAAGGGCTTGCGATGAAAACAAGATAATCAAAACTATTTCAGATGATGGAAAGTGGAGCTTAATTGTAAACGAAATGTGGTTATCAGTTCACATCAAAATTAGAAGGTATGTTCACAGATATGAAAAATTTTCATGACACGATGCAAGGGTTTACTGCAACATTGGTTGCATCTAGTGAAAGCAATGAAGGCCCTACTCTGGCTGTCCAGGTTCTCACGACAGGTTTATCAAAGCCATTCATTTTTGAAAGAAATAAAATAATGTTTGAGTTTGTAGAATCAAAATATCTTTATTGAATGGATGGAGGTCATAATTTTGTTGGACTGCATCCTTTTCATGAAGAAGGATTACAAAGGGTGGAATTGGATCGCTTGTTACATGTCTCTAGTATTAAGAAATGGTGACCTACTTATTATGTCACATGTTGATGAGATACCTAGTGCACATACTATAAACCTTCTTGGCTGGTGTGATGGCTGGCATTGCAGCTTTTGTTTTCGCCACATAAGTGAATTTATTTCTAAGATGAAAGCATATAGTCATTATGATCATGTCAAGTTCTCTCATTATTTGAATCCTATGAGAATACATTATGTGGTTTGTTGTGGAGCTGACCTTTTTGACATGCTACCAGAGGAGTATTCTTTTCAAAAAATAATAGCGAAATTGGGGTGTATACCGCACTCATTTTCTACTATACATCTTCCATCTTATTTGATCCAGAATGCTAAAAAATTTACATTTCTTTTGCTAGGCAACTATCAGCATGAAATCTGGCTATATAATCAATATCCAAAAATGGAGCATTAGTTGTTGTAGGATTTTCTAATTCATCTTTGAAGGTGTGGAACATGGCCAAGATCAATGAAGAACACAATTCTTCTGAAAGTGGCAATACATGTGAAGTTGGTCAAACTGAGCAGTTAGCAGATTTGGATATGGGGAAAAGGTCATACACATTATTACAAGGACATGCAGGACCTGTTTATGCTGCAAATTTCTTCCCAGAAGGGGATTTCATTTCATCTGCATCAAAAGATTGTACAGTCTAATTATGGAGTTCAAATATGAATTCAAATCTTGTTTTCTACCAAGGGCACAATTATCCTATGTGGGATGTTCAGTTTAGCCCTGTGGGACACTTTACTGTCAGTTCTTCACATGACTGAAAAGCTAGAGTTTGGTTAATAGAGAGAATTCAACCTTTACGGATCATTGCAGGACATCTATCTGATGTTCATTGTGTACAGTGTCATGTAAATTGTAGCTATATTTCTACCGGATCAAGTGAAAAGACTGTGAGATTATGGGTTGTGCAAAGTGGTGAATGTGTGCTCATGTTTATTGGACACAAAGGTATGGTTTTTTCAATAGCCATGTCTCCAGATGGGTGTTATATGGCATCTAGAGATGAAGTTGGTGCTATAATGATGTGGGAGCTATCAACAAGTCGATGCGTAACTCCTCTAATGGGGCACACATCCTGCATATGGACGCTTGGTTTCAGTTGTGAAGGTTCATTATTAGCATCTGGCCTTGCACACTACACTTTTATTGGATGTCAAAATAGGATAGCTTGTTTTGATTCCTAGGACACCACTATTCAACATCCTGTCATAGGAAGGGGCTAATGGTTTCAAAATTTCTGAGATAGCATCAACACGCTCAAAAGAAGAAGTCCTCAGAATGATTGAAGTGGCCCTTCTTTGCACTCAAGCTGTGCCTACAACGCATCCATCGATGTCTCAAGTGGTAGAAATGTTGATTGGTGGTGTTGAGGTCATTCCTGTTGCTTCGCGCCTAGGTTACATTGTAGGTTTACAATATAATAATTTCACCGCATGAACAACTTGATCGTTATGGCACTGGGCACATTCTAATAGCTAAATCTTTTGAATCTGCTAACCAATTCAATCTATTTTGAAGGGAACAAAAAAATTTGTTTCCCTTCGCCGTGCGCATAGGGCCATCCTCGTGTGGCACTGTGCTTCTAGACTATGGCGTTGTGTGTAGCCCTTTGGCGCTGCGAGTAGAGCCTATGGGTTGAAATGGGATTCACACTTTGCAGAAAACATCCTAGATTTTCATTCAACATTTTGGATGCAGTTTGCAGCAAGGACTAAATTCTATGAATCTTAGGATGACAAGGAAGATTTTAAGGATTTTGCATCTCCACTTATGAATATGGTGGACTGATTTGTCTAGAAAACAATAGTATGATTCCCTGATGGGACAAAATTGAGTTTGCAACAAATGTTTTGAACGAAGGTTTTTTTTCAAAAGTCAAAGCAATGTTTAATGGTGCTAAGTTTGGTTTGGTCACAGTTTTGCAAATAGCTCGCAAAATTCTAGGTGCAAATAAACTGCACATAGTATTAAGTTTCCAGGATCATACAAGGAAGGCGAAGGAATAGTCTGTCACAGATCCCATTTTCGTACACACTTGTGCACTACTTTTGTGCATGTTTAGATGCATGCAAATTTGAGTTCGTTCCTGCTTCATGCGCAAGATAAAAGTAACTTTGGCATAGAGGAGAAGGTCTGACCTTACACTCAGAAGTGGGAAAAGGATGTCATGGCCATTGTGCATGAGGTGACTTTGAAGAGTGTAATGCTTACAAGTTCTTCCAAGGTGAATTGCGATGTTGTAAACAATGTTCCTGCTATCGTTTATAGTATTTCAGGATACACGGGGAATTTGTATCATGAGTTCAATAATGGGATCATTCCTATGTATATAACAACTCAGAATTTAGAGAAGGAGGTTTTCTTTATTATTGTTAACTGCCATAACTGGTGGTTAATCAAGTATGATGAAATTTTCAAGCAACTGACAAAATACAGGATCATCAATTTTTAAAATGAAACTATGGTTCACTGCTTTTTAGAGGTCACAATTGGTGTGTTTATTCACGATGATCTGATGATTGACCCCTCTTTAGTGATCCATAATAAAAGTATACCTGACTTCAGAGGTTTTGTCAAACATTCTTACACACCTCACTAGCTTGTCCCAGAACCAAATTAAGATCAGCCTCACCTTGTAATACATGTTCGTGAAGGTAGCAGGGTAATCTTGAACCTGAAAGAGGTGGTTGGATTGGCTGAGCAACTAGGGTTTAATGTTACAGTATGGAAGCCATTGCAAACCACTGAATTGATAACAACTTACGCTTTTTTGAATTCCAGACATGTACTGCTTGGTTTTCACGGTGCAATATTGACTCATTTTCTGTTCACGCATCCTAGATCTATGTTCATTCAGGTCATTCCTCTTGGGACTCACTAGGCTTCTAACACGTATTTTGGTGAACTAGCAGAAAGGATGGGCATGGCCAACCAACCTGGGTCTGATCCTAATTTTGGCATTTTTGCCACGGGAATTCAAAAACATGTGGCATTATTCGAATTTTTCCAGGAATGGATGGAAAATAATTTATCCATGAAATCAACAACACCGAGCTTTTAAAGAAGAGGTGGCAGTATTCAAAACATTCAATGAACAAATGGAAAAGATTTCAGGAATCCAAAGTTTCTATAGGGCACAGGTGGAGGATAATTTGATCAACATATCAGATTACCCGGGTTTCAAGCGATAGTTCCAAACTAATTTTGGCAGGCAATTCGATTTGTGGCAGCCCATTTGATTTTTTTAGATTTAATTTAATCCATAAATTATAATTTATTTTTTAAAAAATTTTTATATATTTATAATTATATATATATATCTTATTTAAATATAGGAATCAAAGTAGATTTGTAATTTAGTATATATGGGATTATTTTTAAAGATAGAAGTTCAATTTTTGCAAAAGGAAGAGGCATTTGGACTGTGTAAAATTTCTGTGAATATTATTTTAATAAAGCATTTTTCGGCCCTTTGGACTTGGGATCCATCATGATGTTAATGTATAGTATGTTTTTCCTATAATTCACTTACATATTTTGTTTTTCAGCCTTGTTACAGCATTATCTAAGAGATGTGTTAGGAATCCATCCCCTATGATGCTCCTTTCATGATGATTTTACTGTTAGATGTAATGGTTGTCTTCGCAAAATTCATCATTTTCTAGATGCTCTGTTGAGCAACCTCGTGTTTCTCTTTCATCTAACGCTGCTATTGTAGATCCATCCCCTGTTCAATGCCTACAGGGCAATGGGCTTTCTCCCCTATTCTTCTCACATTTGCAATCTTCTATCTGGCTGAACATGGCACTTACTTTGCCCCAAGTTTGCCACAGAAATTGGCATCGACTCCATAGCACTATCATCATTTCTCTTTTTGTTTCGACCCAAAACATTTCAAACAAATCCCAAAACTCCATATCTAGCCTAAAATTTCATTTATTGTAGCCACATTTTGTTGGCAAAGAGAGAGCCCTCTCTGGTCTGGCAGGGCTAGATGCCAGACTGGAAGCTTGGTCTATGGTTACCTCGGAGATACCTCTTCTCAACCTTGAGTTTAATTCTAAGTGCTAACATTTTGGTGCCGTTTCCAGGGACGAGGTGACAAATCTTCTCCAAGAAATATTGTTCAAGTTTCAGATTTAATTGCTAATGGTGGACAATAGTTAGACACGTATGAAGGCTGAAATCATCTACTTGATGACTCCATTGTTCAAGATACTGAGCTTCAAAGTTCAGAGTGACTTCACTACCAATGAATCTGGAATCCAGATTGTAGAATGTTGATGGTAATCATCGATGACAGGGTATGTGGAAAATCTGTTATCTAGTGAAATGTTATTGTATTTAAGGGATGAGTTAGCAAAATTTCAAATTGATCAGAAGTTCTCGACATCAGTGTTTCTTAGTTTGAAATCTAACCGACTCACACCTGAAAGTAAATATTGTTTTCTTGGTTTACTTGCTGAAATATTAGAAAATGAAATTCAACTATTGGACATTCGCATTGAATCAAATGATTTCCAAGACCCTAAACAGTTCTTCGAAACTCTCCCTCGTCCCAAAGAAAAAAAGGTAAGGTAGCCCTTGGATGGCATATCTTAATGAGTTGTGGCAGTAGATAGAATCTGATTTTTATGATCCTATAGCATCATGTATGGAATATTTTCTTAAGTTGAATGAAAAACCAGAATGCCTTGTTTAGAGCCAGAAGTACTATGTGTATATATTACTAGTAGAATTTCCAATTACGTTCTGGTTCAAACACCATCAAACAACCACATCATTGTCACAATTGCTTGACTGGTTGGTCTAGCGTTACAACATTATTTGATTCATTGATTTGGCTGCAAAGTAGCATACGATAGGATTGTGAATAAATAAGCTATCTAAGGTAGTATTTAAGCTTTCAGCATTTGTTTTACTTTCCTAATGTACAGGTTGCAATATATACATTTTTTGGATTGGTATGAGTTGTTTTGGGTTTGTATTTGTCTAACCGTCTTGCCCAATGGATGAGGTACCTGGTCTATGGTGTTCTTGACACCTCCAAGGAGTTTCCATCCCCAATAAGGCCAATTTTAGTTCCAGTCTCCGCAACTTGTCGCTAGGAATCAACATGGGCTCTTACTATGTCTAGTTTTGTTAGATGTTTTGCATATGATCTTCAGCACAAAACACGTCATAAGTGAGTCCATCAGAAGCAGCTCAAAAAGAGCTTTCCAATGGTATATCACACTCCCAAAACCGGCTCCTGGATCAGAAGATATGGTCAAAGAAGATTGTTGCTCGTTTGATGGGACGACTGCTGTCCCAACCAACTGTTGTTTAAATTGGACAACAACAAAGTACTTTTCTGTAGTGATAACATCTCACCTAGAAATGCTTTTGAAACTATATACAAAAGGGCTTGCGGTGCAAAGAAGATGATCAAAACTATTTTAGATGATGCAGAGTGGAGCTCAATTGTAAACAAAATGTGGTTATCAGTTCACATCAAAATTAGAAGTTATGTTCACAGATATGAAGACTTTTCATGACACGATGCAAGGGTTTATTGCAATGTTGGCTACATCTAGTGAAAGCAATGAAGGGCCTACTTTGGTGGTCTAGGTTCTCATGATAGGTTTATCAAAGCCATTCCTTTTTGAAGGAAATAAAAAGATGTTTGAGTTTGCAGAATCAAAGTATCATTATCGAATGGATGGAGGTCACAATCTTGTTGGACTACATCCCTCTCAAGAAGAAGGATTACAAAGGGTGGAATTGGATCGCTTGTTACATGTCTCTGGTATTAAGAAATGGTGATCTGCTTATTATGTCAGATGTTGATGACGCACCCAGTGCACATACTATAAACCTTCTTAGGTGGTGTGATGGCTGGCACTACAGCTTTTTCTTTTGCCACATAAGTGAATTTATTTCTAAGATGAAAGCATACAATCATTATGATCTTGTCAAGTTCTCTCATTATTTGAATCCTATGAGAATACAGGATGTGGTTTTTCATGGAGCTGACCTTTTTGACATGCTACCAAAGGAGTATTCTTTTCAAAACATAATAGTGAAATTGGGGTCTATACCGCACTCATTTTCTGTTGTACATCTTCCATCTTATTTGATCTAGAATTCTAAAAAATTTAGATTTCTTTTTCCAGGCAACTGTCAGCATGAAATCTAGCTAGAAAATCAATATCAAAAAATGGAGCATTAGTTGTTGTAGGCTTTTCTGATTCATCTTTGAAGGTGTGGAACATGGCCAAGATCGGTGAAGAACACAATTCTTCTGAAAGTGGCAATACAATTGAAGTTGGTCAAACTGAGTAGTTAGCTGGTTTGGATATGGGGAAAAGGTCATACATATTATTACAAGGATGTGTAGGACTTGTTTATGCTACAAATTTCAGCCCACAAGGGGATTTCATTTTATCTGCATTAGAAGATTGTACAATGCGATTATGGAGTTCAAAGATGAATGCAAATATTGTTTGCTACAAAGGGCACAATTATCCTGTGTTGGATGTCTAGTTTAGCCCCATGGGACACTTTTTTGTCAGTTCTTCACATGATCAAAAAGCTAGAGATTGGTCAATGGAGAGAATTCAACCTTTACGGATCATGGTAGGACATCTATCTGATGTTGAGTGTGTATAGTGGCATGTAAATTGCAACTATATTGCTACCAGATAAAGTGACAGGACTGTCAGATTATGGGATGTGCAAAGTGGAGAATGTGTGCACATGTTTGTTGGAAATAGAGGTATGGTTTTATCAATAGCCATGTCTCCAGATGTGAGTTATATGGCATCTGAAGATGAAGATGGTGCTATAATTATGTGAGATCTATCAACATGTCAATGTGTAACTCCTCTAATGGGGCACACATCTTGTATATGGATGCTTTCTTTCAGTTGTGAAGGTTCAGTATTAGCATCTAGCTCTGCACACTGCACATGTATTGGATGTCAAAATAGGATACCTTGGTTTGATTCCTGGGACACCACTACTCGACATCCTATCACAAGAAGGGGTTAATGGTTTCAAAATTTCTGAGATAGAATCAACATGCTCAAACGAAGAAGTCCTTAGAGTGATTGAAGTTGCCCTTCTTTGCACTCAAGCTATGCCTACAATGCGTCCATCGATGTCTCAAGTGGTAGAAATGTTGATTGGTGGTGTTGAGGTCATTCCTGTTGCTTCTCGCCCAGGTTACATTTCAAATTTTCAATATAATAATTTCACTACATGTATAGCTTGATCATTATGGCTCTGGGCACATTCTAATAGCCAAATATTTTGAATCTTCTAACCAATCACATCTATTTTGAAGGGAACAAAGAAATTTGTTTCCCTTGGCCCTGTGCGTAGGGCCATCCTTGTGTGTCACTGTGCTTCTGGAGTATGGCATTGCTCGTAGCCTTTTGGTGCTACGCGTAGAGCCTGTCGGTCAAAATGGGATTCACACTTTGCAGAAAACATCCTATCTTTTCATTCAACATTTTCGATGTGGTTTGCAGCAAGGACTAAATTTTGTGAATCCTAGGATGACAAGGAAGATTTTAAGGATTTTGCATCTCCACTTATGAATATGGTGGACCGATTTGTCCAAAAAGCAATAGTTTGATTTCCTGATGGGACAAAATTTAGTCTGCAATAGATGTTTTGAACGAAGGTTTTATTTTAGAAGTCAAGGCAATGTTTGATGGTGCTAAGCCCGGTTTGGTCGCAACTTTGCGAATAGCTCACAAAATTCTAGGTACAAAGGAGCTGCACATACTGTTAAGTTTCCAGGATCATACAAGGAAGGTGAAGGAATAGTATGTGATAGATCCCATTTTCATACAGACTTGTGCACTACTTTTGGGCATGTTTAGATGCATGCAAATTTGAGTTCGTTCCTACCTCATGCACAAGATAAAAGTAACTTTGGCATAGAGGAGAAGGTTTAGCCTTACACTCGAAAGTGGGAAAAGGACGTCATGGCCATTGCACATGAGGTGAATCTGAAGAGTGTAATGCTTACAAGTTCTTCCAAGGTGAATTATGATGTTGTACACAATGTGCCTGCTATCATTTATAGTATTTCAAGATACACAGGGAATTTGTATCATGAGTTCAATAATGGGATTATTCCTATGTATATAACAACTTAGCATTTAGAAAAGGAGGTTTCCTTTATTATTGTTAACTGCCATAACTGGTGGTTAATGAAGTATGATGAAATTTTCAAGAAACTGGCAAAATATAGGATCATCAATTTTGAAAATGAAACTATGGTTCACTGCTTTTTGGAGGTCACAGTTGGCATGTTTATTCACGGTGATCTGATGATTCATCCCTCTTTAGTGGTCCACAATAAAAGTATACTTGACTTCAGAGCTTTTGTCAAACGTGCTTACACACCTCACTGGTTTGTCCCTAATCCAAGTTCAGATCAACCTCACCTTGTAATACCTGTTCGTGAAGGTAATAGGGTAATCTTGAACCTGAAAGAGGTGGTTGGATTGGCTGAGCAACTAGGGTTTAATGTTACAGTATGGAAGCCATTGTGAACCACTGAATTGAAAACAACTTACGCTTTTCTGAATTCCAGCCATGTAGTGCTTTGTGTTCACGGTGCAGTGTTGACTCATTTTATGTTCATGTGTCCTGGATCTGTGTTCATTCAGGTCATTCCTCTTGGGACTCAATGGGCTTTTGACACATATTTTGGTGAACCAACAGAAAGGATGGGCATGTCCAACCAACCTCGGTCTGATCCTAATTTTCGTATTTCTACCATGGGATTTCAAAAACATGTGGCGTTATTCAATTTTTCTAGGAATGGATGGAAAATAATTTAGCCATGAAATCAACAGCACCGAGTTTTTAAAGAAGAGGTGGTAGTATTCAAAACATTCAACGATCAAATGGCAAAGATTTCAGGAATCCAAAGTTTCTATAGGGAACAGGTGGAGGATGATTTGATCAACATCTCAGATTATCCTGGGTTTTAAGTGATAGTTCCAAACTAATTTTGGCAGGAAATTCCATTTGTGGCAGTAGATTTGATTTTTTTATATTTAATTTAATTCCTAAATTGGAATATAATTTATTTTTAGAAAAAAATCATTTTATATATTTTTTTATTCCCATGTAGTAGGAATCAAAATAGATTTGTAATTTAGTAGATATGGGATTATTTTTAAATATAGAGATTCGGTTTTTGCAAACGGAAGAGGCATTTGGACTATGTAAAATTTCTTTGAATATTATTTTAATAAAGCAATTTTCTGCCCTTTGGACCTGGGATCCATCACAGTGTTAATGTCTAGTATGTTTTTCTTATAATTCAATTACATTTTTTTAATTTTTTTCTGCCTTTTTACAACATTATCTGAGAGATGTGTTATGAATTCATCCCCTGTGATGCTCCTTTCATGATGATTTTTTTGTTAGATGTAATGGTTGTCTTTGCAGAATTCATCCTTTGCTAGATGGTCTATTGAGCAACCTCGTGTTTCTCTTTCATCTAACGCTGCTACTGTAGATTCGTCCCCTGTTTGATGCCTGTAGGGCAGTGGGCTTTCTCCCCTATTCTTCTCACATTTGCAATCTTCTATCTGGCTGAACATGGTACTAACTTTGCCCCATGTTTTCTAGCAGAAACTGGCATCAACTCCATAGCCCAATCGTCCTTTCTCTTGTTGTTTTGACTCAAAACCTTTCAAACAAATCCCCAAACTCCATAGCTAGCCTAAAATTTCATTTATTGCAGCCACGTTTTGCTGGCAAAGAGACATCACTCTCTAGTCTGGCAGGGCTAGATGCCAAATCGAAAGCTTGGTCTGTGGTTACCTCAAACTTACTTGTTCTCAGCCTTGAGGTTAATTCTAAGTGCTAACATTTTGGTGCCGTTACTGGGGACAAGGTGAGAGTTCTTCTTTGGGAAAGATCGTTCAAGCTACAGATCTAATTGCTAATGGCGGACAATAGTCAAACACTTATGAAGGCTAAAATCATCTACTGGATGACTCCATTGTTCAAGATCCTGAGCTTCAAAGTTCAGAGCAACTTCACTGCCAATGAATCTAGAATCCAGATTGCAGAATGTTGACGGTAATCGCCGATGACAGGGTATGTGGAAAATCTATTATCTAGTGAAATGTTATTGACTTTAAGGGATGAGTTAGAAAAATTTTAGATTGATCAGAATTTCTCGACATCAATGCTTCTTAGTTTGAAATCTAATCGACTCACACCTAAAAGTAAATATTGTTTTCTTGGTTTAGTTGCTGAAAGATTAGAAAATGAAATTGAAATATTGGATGTTCACATTGAATCATATGATTTCCAACCCATAAATAGTGCTTGGAAACTCTCCCTCCTCCCAAAGAAAAAAAGGTAAGGCTGCCCTTGGATGGTTGGATTGAAGGATGTTATGATTTACAGCAAGGTTGTGACAATCTCCAGCCAAACGCATATCTTAATGAGTTGGGGCAGTAGATAGAATCTGGCTTTTATGATCCTATAGCAACATATATGGAATATTTTCTTAAGTTGAATGAAACACCAAAATGTCTTTTATAGAGCCAAAAGTACTATGTGTATATATTACTAGTAGAATTTCCAATTACGTTCTGATTCAAACACCATCAAACAACCACATCATTGTCACGGTTGCTTGATTGGTTGGTCTGGCATTATAGCATTACTTGATTTATTGGTTTGCATGCAAAGTAGGGTAGGATAGGTTTTTAAATAAATAAGCTACCTAAAGTAGCATTTCAGTTTTTGACATTTGTTTTAGTTTCGAAATGTATAGGTTGTAGTATATATATGTTTTTGGATTGGTATGAGTTGGTTTGGTTTGCAGTTGTCTAACCGTATTGCCCAATGGGTGATGCACCTAGTCTACAGTGTTCTTGACACCTCCAAGGAGTTGCCATCCGCAATAAGGCCAATGTTATTTCCAGTCTCTGCAGCATGTCACCAGGGATCAACACGGGCTCTTACTATGTCTGATTCTGTTAGATGTTTTGTGCATGATCTTCAACACAAAACATGTCATAAGTGTGTCCATGAGAAGCAGTTTGGAAAGAGATTTCCAATGATATATCAGACTCCCAAAACTGGCTCCTAGATTAGAAGATATGGTCAAAGAAGATTGTTTCTCATTTGATGGGATGTCTACTATCCCAACCAACTGTTGTTTAAATTGGGTAGCAACAAAGTACTTGTCTGTGGTGATAACATCTCACCTAGAAATACTTTTGAACATGTATAGAGAAGGGCTTGTGGTGCAAAGAAGATGATCAAAACTGTTTCAAATGATGCAGAGTGGAGCCTAATTTTAAACAAAATGTGGTTACCAGTTCACATCAAAATTAGAAGTTATGTTCACAGATATGAAGACTTTTCATGAAACGATGCAAGGGTTTACTACAATGTTGGCTATATCCAGTGAAAGTAGTGAAGGTCATACTCTGGCTATCCAAGTTCTCACAACAGGTTTGTCAAAGCCATTCATTTTTTAAAGAAAAAAAAAGATGTTTGAGCTTATAAAATCAAAGTATCTTTATCGAATGGATGGAGGTCACGATCTCGTTGGATTGCATCCCTTTCATGAAGAAGGTTTACAAAGGGTGGAATTGGATCACTTGTTACATGTCTCTGGTATTAAGAAATGGTTACCTACTTATTATGTTAGATGTTGATGAGATACTCGGTGCACATACTAATCGTGTCAAGTTCTCTCATTATTTGAATCCTATAAGAATACAGGATGTGATTTGTCATGGAGCTGATGTTTTTGACATGCTATCAAAGGAGTATTCTTTTCAACAAATAATAGCGAAATTGGGGTCTATACCGCACTCATTTTCTGCTATACATCTTCCATCTTATTTGATCCAGAATGCTAAAACATTTAGATTTCTTTTGCCAGGTAACTATTAGCGTGAAATCTGACTAGAAAATCAATATCAAAAAATGGAGGATTAGTTGTTGCAGGCTTTTCTGATTCATCTTTGAAGGTGTGGAACATGGCAAAGATCAGTGAAGAACACAATTCTTCTGAAAGTGGCAATACTGGTGAAGTTGGTAAAACTGAGCAGTTAGCAAGTTTGGATATGGGGAAAATGGCATACACATTATTACAACGGAATGCAGGTTCTGTTTATGCTGCAAATTTAAGCCCAGAAGGGGATTTCATTTTATCTGATTCAAAAGATTGTACAGTCCGATTATGGAGTTCAAAGATGAATGCAAATCTTGTTTGCTACAAAGGGCACAATTATCCTGTGTGGGATGTTCAATTTAGCCCTGTGGGACACCTTTTTGTTAGTTCTTCACATGATTGAAAAGCTAGAGTTTGGTGAATGGAGAGAATTCAACCTTTACGGAGCATGGTAGGACATCTATCTGATGTTGATTGTGTACAGTGGCATGTAAATTGTAACTATATTGCTACTGGATCAAGTGACAAGACTGTGAGATTATGGGATGTGCAAAGTGGTGAATGTGTGTGCATGTTTGCTGGACACAGAGGTATGGTTTTATCAATAGACATGTCTCCAGATGGGTGTTATATGGTGTTAGCACTCAAATCTACCTTAGGCTGAAATAAGGTAAAACTCAAGGCTACATCAAACCACACTCAGCCTCGTAGCTAGCCCTACGAGGATAGGAGAGGGCTCTCTCCAAGTCAATCTAGGCAAAAGGTAATCAATGGGGCTCGAGATGACTCAGAGAGAGCCCTCTCCTGTCCTCGTAGGGCTAGCTACGAGGCTGAGCGTGGTTTGATGTAGCCTTGAGTTTT
>APFE030980934.1:38520-49757 GCA_000404065.3 Pinus taeda
GCTCTCTCAAGCTTTTAGAAGTTCAAAGTTTTTCAAATGGACGTGAAATCAGCCTTTCTGAATGGGGACTTAGAAGAAGAAGTGTACATTGAGCAACCAGATGGTTTCATCCTTGGGAATGATCCCAATCTTGTATGAAGACTAAAAAAGGCTCTCTATGGTCTTAAACAGGCTCCAAGGGCTTGGTACTATCGTTTGGACAAATATCTTCATCAAGAAGTTTTTTCAAAAGGATCAGCAGATAGTAATCTTTATATAAAAATTGCAAATGAGAAATTGATAATACTTGTTGTGTATGTTGATGATATTATCTTTGGCAGCAATGAAGAAGCTATGAGTCAAATTTTTGCCTTGGTGATGCAGAAAGAATTCGAAATGTCTTTGCTTGGAGAACTGACATATTTCCTTGGCCTGCAAATCCAACAAAATGAAGGAGGGATCTTCTTGTCTCAAACCAAGTACCTCAAGCAGATTCTGAAGAAATATGGCATGGAAGATGCAAAACTAGTATGTACCCCCATGGTCACAGGATGCAGCCTCAGTGCAAATGATGAATCAGTAGCAGTGCATAAACCAACCTACAGGTCTATGATTGGAAGTCTACTTTATTTGACAGGTACCCGACCAGACATCATGCATGCAGTGGGAATAGTTGGAAGACTTCAGGCAAATCCAAAGGAAACTCATCTTCAGGAAGTGGAGAGAATCTTTAAGTACCTTCAAGGAACTCAAAACTATGGCTTATGGTATCCTAGAGATACAGATCTCACACTTCATGCTTATACAGATGTAGATTGGGCCGAAAGCGTGGACGACAGGAAGAGCACAAGTGGTGGTGCATTCTTTATGGGTTCCAGATTATTATCTTGGTTCAGCAAGAAACAGCGTTCGATTGCTTTATGTACAGTTGAAGCGGAATATGTGGCTGCTGCATCTTGTTGCACTCAACTCCTTTGGATGATGCATACCTTGCAGGATTTTCAAATCACTTGTACACCACCTATCTCCATCTTATGTGATAATACAAGTGCAATCAGCATTTCAAATAACCCAGTCATGCATTCAAAGACCAAGCACATATCGATCAAGTATCACTTTCTCAAGGAACAAGTACTTGAACAAAAGGTCAAGGTTGAGTATGCTCCTTCTAAGGAACAAGTTGTTGATATAGTCACCAAACCATTGCCCAGGGATACCTCTGAATACCTCAGGCAAAAGCTGGGGGTAGTTGATGCATCATCTTGTTGTTGAATCTCATATGTTGGTTGTACGTGAGGTTCATATGGGGTATACACGTACATTTGCTAGTTTATGGATTGATCATAGATTGAATGGCACAGGTTCAGGGGGAGCACATATAATGCATTGTTGGCATTATGGTAGCACAGAAGGAGAACATGGATGCTGATCTGAACATTGCTGCAATATGTCTCTTTCATGGTCATGGTGGATTATGGTTCTTCGTGAAGATATTTATGGTGGATTATGGTGGATTATGGATCTGGTCAAGGGGAGCATTATCAGCAGAGAAAAGACTTAAGCATGTTCTCAGGGGGAGCATAACCCTTTGCCCTTGATGTCAAAGGAGGAGATTGACGTTGAGGATCTTGAGGTTGCCATCAAGTCCAAAGGGGGAGATTGCTGGCATTATGATTATGGTTTGGTACTATGGCACAGGTGTTGTACTTGATGGCAACTCACTCTAGTGGTAGATCTCAGTTCAGTCACTCAAAATCATGGAAAATAAGATACCCGCAGGTAATCCTAGAAGAAGCTATGGACCCGCAGGTACGCTGACCAAGGAGTGCGGACATACTCGCAGGTGCTCTGTCCAGAAGGTGCAGACCTTAGTTTCACTCACTCCAATGCAGAAAAGCGCGTGCATGTGGGAATCTTCACGAATGGTTCATGGTATTAGTCCGACATTTTTTGATCCTATGGTTTTGGTCCGTGGTATTGCATCTAAAAGTATTGATCCCAAGTATTGGGTTCATGGTATTATGTTATTATGGTTTTGGACCATCGTATTGTGAAAAGCTTGCCTATAAATAGGAAAGGAGATCACTTGGCTAGATACTGGTGAAATTTGAATATCTTAAGATCTGAAATTTTGGGTGATCGGTTTTAAGAAGCTAGATCTAAATCAAGGAGAAAAATTAAGGCGAATCTATTAATAAGTCGTGATCTCTCAGGTGCAAGGACAGATCTGTGGATCTGACTGACTGTGGCACATTGGAGGACTATTAATTTGGCCCTAATCTGAAGTACAGAGGTGATCCACGGCATGAGTGCGGGGGTACGTAGCTCAGAAGAAGGCGCAATGTAGGGGTACGCAGCACAACAGAAGGCACAGTGCGAGGTACGCAGCACAGGAGAAGGCACAGTGCGGGGTGTACGCAACGAAGCAGAAGGCACAGTGCAGGGTACGCAGTGCAAAAGAAGACACAGTGCGGAGGTACGCGACATTCAGAAAGTAAAGGTGCAGATCTGAGCAGAAGTACATAGAGCAGAAGAACGACCAGTGCAGATCTGCGTAGTTTAGACTCAGAAGAGCTGCAGATATTCGCAGGCCCCTCTTGGTGAAGTTGCAGACTTATCTTGAAACATTTGTTGACTGTATTTTATCTATTGCAACAGAGTTCTGGGTTTAGATTTCTGGTATTACTTTTCTGTTTACAGCATTCTGAACAATTGGGTGATTCATTGGTTGATTGTATAAGGAGATTGGGTGATTTGCATGTACTTGATGATTATTTGATCTTCTTGGATCCAGTTTGAAAATTCATGAAACGTGGTCCCTAAAAGAAGTAAAAAGAGAAAAGGGGGTTGTAACTCCCTTCGAGGAGAGACTGGAAAACGAGAGAGAGTTGTAGCTCTCTGCACGTTGTAGCCTACGTACTGGTAAAGGACTGCATGAGTACAAAATCATTGTAAAAGAAGTTTCTAACTGAAAGAAGATAGAGACATATTGCAGCAGGTGGTTTTCACCCACATTGGGTTTCCACCTTATATCTGGTGTTCTTTGGTGTGACTATCTGTTTGTCTTGTTTCATGCTCATTATTATATACAAGTTAATGATCAATAAATCAGGAAGACATATTGAAAAGAATTTGATATACTGATTCCCCCCCCCCCCCCTCTCAGTATTATTTCCAACATATGGGGAAAAGGTCATACACATTATTACAAGGATATGCAAGACTTGTTTATGTTGCAAATTTCAGCCTAGAAGGGGATTTCATTTTATCTACATCAAAAGATTGTATAGTCCGATTATGGAGTTCAAAGATGAATTAGAATCTTCTTTGCTACAAAGGGCACAATTATCCTGTGTGGGACGTTCAGTTTAGCCCTTTGGGACACTTTTCTGTTAGTTTTTCACATGATCAAAAAGCTAGAGATTCATTAATGGAGAGAATTCAACATTTACGAATCATGGTAGTACATCTATCTGTTGTTGATTATGTACAGTAGCATGTAAATTGCAACTATATTGCTACCAGATCAAGTGATAAGACTGTCAAATTATGGGATGTGCAAAGTGGTGAATGTGTGCGCATGTTTGTTGGACACATAGGTGTCATTTTATCAACATCCATGTCTCTAGATGGGCATTATATGACATCTGGAGATGAATATGGTGCCATAATGATGTGGGATCTATCAACAGGTTGATGTGTAACTCCTCTAATGGGGCACACATTTTACATATGGATTCTTTCTTTCAGTTGTGAAGGTTCAATATTAGCATCTAGCTCTACATACTGCACTTGTATTGGATGTCAAAATAGGATACCTTGGTTTGATTCTTGGGACACCACTAGTCCCAAGAAGGGGTTAATGGTTTCAAAATTTTTGAGATAGAATCAACATGCTCAACAGAAGAAGTCCTTACAGTGATTGAAGTGATCCTTCTTGCACTCAAGATGTGCCTACAATGCGTCTATCGACGTCTCGAGTGGTAGCAATGCTGATTGGTGGTGTTCAGGTGATTCCTGTTACTTCTCGCCCATGTTACATTGTATATTTGCAATATAATAATTTCACTGCATGCATTGCTTGATCATTATGGCTCTGGGCACATTATAATAGCTAAATAATTTGAATCCGCTAACCAATCACATCTATTTTGAAGGGAACAAAGAAATTTGTTTCCCTTGGCATTGCACATAGGGCCATCCTCGTGTGGCGCTGCACTTCTGGACTATGGCGCTGCGCATAGAGCCCGTGGGCCGAAATGGGATTCACACTTTGCAGAAAACATCCTAGTTTTTCATTCAACATTTTGGATGCAGTTTGCAGCAAGGACTAAATTCTGTGAATCCTAGGATGACAATAAAGATTTTAAGGATTTTGCATCTCCACTTATGAATATGGTGGACTGATTTGTCCAGAAAACAATGATATGATTGCTTGATGAGACAAAATTGAGTCTCCAACAGATGTTTTGAATGTAGGTTTTCTTTTAGAAGTCAGGGCAATGTTTGATGGCTCTAAGCCCGGTTTGGTCGTTGTTTTGCAAATAGCTCGAAAAATTCTAGGTACAAAGGAGCTGCACATACTATTAAGTTTCCAGGATCATACAAGGAAGGTGAAGGAATAGTTTGTGATAGATCCTATTTTCATACAGACTCGTGCACTGCTTTTAGGCATGTTTAGATGCATGCAAATTTGAGTTTGTTCCTACTTCATGCGCAAGATAAAAATAACTTTGGCATAGAGGAGAATGTTTGGCCTTACACTCGGAAGTGGGAAAGGGATGTCATGGCCATTGTTCATGAGGTGACTCTGAAGAGTGTAACACTTACAAGTTCTTCCAAGGTAAATTGTGATGTTGTACACAATGTTCCTGCTATCGTTTATAGTATTTCAGGATAGATGGGGAATTTGTATCATGAGTTCAACAATGTGATTATTCCTATGTATATAACAACTCGGAATTTAGAAAAGGAGGTTGTCTTTATTATTGTTAACTGCCACAATTGCTGGTTAATCAAGTATGATGAAATTTGCAAGCAACTAACAAAATACAAGGTCATCAATTTTGAAAATGAAACTATGGTTCATTGCTTTTCAGAGGTCAAAATTGGTGTGTTTATTCACAGTGATCTGATGATTGGTCCCTCCTTAGTGGTCCACAATAAAAGTATACTTGACTTGAGAGCTTTTGTCAATCGTGCTTACATACCTTACTGGTTTGTTTCAGAACCAAGTTCAGATCAACCTTACCTTGTAATACCTGCTCGTGAAGGTAACAGGGTAATCTTGGACCTGAAAGAGGTGGTTGGATTGACTGAGCAACTAGGGTTTAATGTTACAGTATGGAAGCCATTGTGAACCATTGAATTAAAAACAACTTACGCTTTTTTGAATTGCAACCATGTACTACTTGGTGTTCACAGTGCATCATTGACTCATTTTTTGTTCATGCGTCCTGGATCTGTGTTCATTCAGGTCATTCCTCTTGGGAGTGAGTCAGCTTCCAACACATATTTTGGTGAACCAGCAGAAAGGATGGGTGTGGCCAACCAACCTGGGTTTGATCCTAATTTTGGAATTTTTTCCACAGGAATTCAAAAACATGTGGCATTATTCGAATTTTTCTAGGAATGGATGGTAAATAATTTAGCCATGAAATCAACAGCACCAAGTTTTTAAAGAAGAGGTGGCAGGATTCAAAACATTCAACGAACAAATTGCAAAGATTTCAAGAATCCAAAGTTTCTACAAGGAACACATGGAGGATGATTTGATCAACATCTCAGATTATCCCGGGTTTCAAGCGATAGTTCCAAACTATTCTTGGTAGGCAATTCGATTTGTGGCAACAGATTTGATTTTTTTTTAGATTTAATTTAATTTCTAAATTGTAATATAATTTATTTTTAGAAAAAATGCATTTTATATTTTATTTTATTTTATTTTATTCCTATGTAACAAGAATCAAACTAGATTTGTAATTTAGTAATATGGAATTATTTTTAAAGATAGAGGTTCGATTTTATCAAAAGGAAGAGGCATTTGGACTGTGTAAAATTTCTTTGAATATTATTTTAATAAAGAAGTTTTCTACCCTTTGGACCTATGATCCATCATGGTGTTAATGTCTAGTATGTTTTTCCTATAATTCACTTACAAATTTGGTTTTTCTCCCTTGTTACAACATTATCTAAGAGATGTGTTAGGAATCCATCCCCTATGATGCTCCTTTCATGATGATTTTGTTGTTAGATGTAATGGTTGTCTTAACAACATTCATCCTTTGCTAGATGCTTTGTTGACAAACCTCGTGTTTCTCTTTCATATAACGCTTCTATTATAGATCCATCCCATGTTTGATGCCTACAAGGCATTGGGCTTTCTCCCCTATTCTTCTCATATTTGCAATCTTCTATCTGGCTGAACATGGCACTTACTTTGCCCCAAGTTTGCCGACAGAAACTGACATCGACTCCATAGCCCAATCGTCCTTTCTCTTGTTGTTTCGACCCAAAAACTTTCACACAAATCCCCATACTCCATAGCTAGCCTAAATTTTCATTTATTGCAGCCATGTTTTTTCTGCAAAGAGAGATCCCTCTCTGGTCTGGTAGGGCTAGATGCCAGATCGAATGCTTGGTCCATGGTTACCTCAGAGTTACCTCTTCTCAGCCTTGAGGTTAATTCTGAGTGCTAATGTTTTGGCACCATTTCTGGAGATGAGATGACAGATCTTCTCTGGGAAAGATCGTTCAAGTTGCATATCTGATTACTGATGGTGGACAACAGTCAGACACATATGAAGGCTGAAATCATCTACTTGATGACTCCATTGTTCAAGATCCTGAGCTTCAAAGTTCAGAGTGACTTCACTACCAATGAATCCAAAATCCAGATTGTAGAACATTGATGGTAATCACTGATGACACGTATATGGAAAATCCATTATCTAGTGAAATGTTATTGACTTTAAGGGATGAGTTAGAAAAAATTCAGATTGATTAGAATTTTTCAACATTAGTATTTCTTAGTTTGAAATCTAACCAAATCAAACCTGAAAGTAAATATTGTTTTCTTGGTTTAGTTCCTGAAAGTTTAGAAAATTAAATTGAACTATTGGATGTTCACATTGGATCATATGATTCCAAGACCCTAAATAGTTCTTAGAAACTATCCCTCCTCCCAAAGAAGAAAAGGTCAAGCTACCCTTGGTTGGTTGGATTGAAGGATGTTATGATTTACAGCAAGGTTGTGACAATCTCTAATAGAGACCATATGTTAATGCGTTGGGGCAAAAAATAGAATCTAGCTTTTATGATCCTATATCAACATATATGTAATATTTTCTTAAGTTGATTGAAAAACCAGAATGCCTTTTACAGAGCTAGAAGATGTGTATATATTACAGGTAGAATTTCCAATTATGTTCTGGTTAAAATGCCATCAGACAACCCCATCATTGTCACAGTTGCTTGATTGGTTGGTCTGGCATTACAACATTACTTGATTTATTGATTTGGCTGCAAAGTAGGGTAGGATATGTTTGTAAATAAATAAGCTACCTAAAGCAACATTTCAGTTCTTGGAATTTGTTTTAGTTTCCAAATGTACAGGTTGCAGTATATAAAAGTTTCTGGATTGGTATGAGTTGTTTTGGGTTTGTAGTTTTCTAACTGTATTTCCCAATGGATGAGGCACCTGGTCTACAGTGTTCTTGACAGCTCCAAGGAGCTGCCCTCCCCAATAAGGCCAATGTTAGTTCCAGCCTTTGTAGCCTGTCACCAAGGATCAACATGGGCTCTTATTATGTATGATTTTGTTATATCTTTTGCACATGATCTTTAGCACAAAACATGTCATAAGTGTCTCCATCAAAACCAGCTCGGAAAGAGCTTTCCAATGGTATATCACACTCCCAAAACTGGCCCTTGTATCAAAAGATATGGTCAAAAACGATTGTTTCTCATTTGATGGGACAACTGCTATCCCAGCCAGCTGTTGTTTAAATTGGGCAGCAACAAAGTAATTGTCTATAGTGATAACATCTTGCCTAGAAATGCTTTTGAAACTGTATACAGAAGGGCTTAAGGTGCAAAGAAGATGATCAAAATTGTTTTAGATGATGCAAAGTGGAGTCTAATTGTAAACGAAATGTGGTTATCAGTTCACATCAAAATTAGAAGGTATGTTCTCAGATTTGAAGACTTTTCATGACACGATGCAAGTGTTTACTACAATGTTGGCTGCATCTAGTGAAACCAATGAACGCCCTACTATGGTTGTCCAGGTTCTCACGACAAGTTTTTCAAAGCCATTCAATTTTGAAAGAAATAGAAAGATGTTTGAGTTTGTAGAATCGAAGTATCTTTATTAAATGGATGGAGGTCACAATGTCATTGGACTGCATCCCTTTCATGAAGAAGGATTACAAAGGGTGGAATTGGATCGCTTGTTACATGTCTCTGGTATTAAGAAATGGTGACTTGTTTATTATGTCAGATGTTGATGAGATACCTAGTGCACAAGCTATAAACCTTCTTAGGTGGTGTGATGGATAGCACTGCAGCTTTTGATTTTGTCACATAAGTGAATGTATTTCTAAGATGAAAGCATATAGTCATTATGATCGTGTCAAGTTCTCTCATTATTTGAATCCTATGAGTATACATGATGTGATTTGTCGTGGAGCTGACCTTTTTGACATGCTACTAGAGGAGTATTATTTTCAACAAATAATAGAAAAATTGGGGTCTATACCGCACTCATTTTTTGTTATACATCTTCCATCTTATTTGATCCAGAATGCTAAAAAATTTAGATTTCGTTTGCCAAGCAACTGTCAGCATGAAATCTAGCTCAAAAAGTAATATCCTAGAATGGTGCATTAGTTGTTCCAGGCTTTTCTAATTCATCTTTGAAGGTGCGGAACATGGCCAAGATCGATGAAGAACCAATTCTTCTGAAAGTGGAAAAACAGGTGAAGTTGGTCAAACTGAGCAGTTAACAAGTTTGGATATGGGGAAACTGTCATACACATTATTACAAGGACATGCAGGACCTGTTTATGCTACAAATTTCAGTCCAGAAGGGGATTTCATTTTATCTACATCAGAAGATTGTACAGTCTGATTATGGAGTTCAAAGATGAATGCAAATCTTGTTTGCTACAAAGGGCACAATTATCCTATGTGGGATGTTCAGTTTAGCCCTATGGGACCCTTTTCTATCAGTTCTTCACATGATAAAAAAGCTAGAGTTTGGCTAATGGAGAGAATTTAACCTTTACGGATCCTGGAAGGACATCTATCTAATGTTGATTGCGAATAGTGGCATGTAAATTGCAACTATATTTGCTATTGGATCAAGTGACAATACTACTAGATTGTGGGATGTGCAAAGTGGTGAATGTGTGCGCATGTTTGTTGGACACAGAGGTATGGTTTTATCAATAGCCATTTCTCTAGATGGGCATTATATGGCATCTGGAGATGAAGATGGTGCTACAATGATGTGGGATATATCAACAGGTCGATGTGTAACTCCTCTAACGGGGCACACATTCTGCATATGGACACTTTCTTTTAGTTGTGAAGGTTCAATATTAGCGTCTGGCTCTGCACACTGAACTTGTATTGGATGTCAAAATAGGATACCTTGGTTTTATTCCAGGGACACCACTATTCGACATCCTGTCACAGGAAGGAGCTAATGGTTTCAAAATTTTTGAGATAGAATCAACATGCTCAAAAGAAGAAGTCCTCAGAGTGATTGAATTTTCCCTTCTTTGCACTCAAGTTGTGCCTATAACATGTCCACCGATGTCTCGAGTGGTAGAAATATTGATTGGAGGTGTTGAGGTCATTCCTATTGCTTCTCACCTAGCTTACATTGTAGATTTTCGATATAATAATTTCACTGCATGCACAACTTGATCAATATGGCTATGGGCACATTCTAATAGCTAAATCTTTTGAATCTACTAACCAATCGCATATTTGTTGAAGGGAACAAAGAAATTTGTTTCCCTTGCTGCTGCGTGTAGGGCCATCCTCGTATGGCACTATGCTTCTGGACTATGGTGCTATGCGTAGCCCTTTGGTGTTGCGCATAGAGCCTGTGGGTCGAAATGGGATTCACACTTTGCAGTAAACATCTGAGCTTTTCATTCAACATTTTGTATGCAGTTTGCAACAAGGACTAAATTCTGTGAATCCTAGGATGACAAGGAAAATTTTAAGGATTTTGCATCTCCACTTATGAATATAGTGGACTGATTTGTGCAGAAAAAAAGGGTATGTGTTGGGTCCCTATAATACTAGTGATTACCCCATTACTATGGTAGTTGTATGCCTTATTAATATTGTTGTGCCCCTATTGCACCCATATTATTATTATTGTGCCCCATAGAATCCCTCTATTGTTATTTTTGTGGCTTTATATTATTATTGTTAGGTTGGTTGGGTTATATTGTGACTCCTAGACCCCCTATAAAAGAAAGGAGGTTTGTCACTTGTATCTACCAGAATTGTTCATTTATGTAATGTAAAGGAGGTTTCCCCCTCGAAGAGGCTGAATTCTAAGGTGTTGATCTATCTTTTCTATCTTTTCTTGAGCTGGTTCATAACATTTGGTATCAGAGCTTTGGATTCTAGGATTTCACTGCTCCAAACAGGTCATCGTGGAATTTTCGCCATAACTTATTTTCTGCGACGTTTCAGAAGCAAAAAAAAAACCCATTTGAGAAGACATCGTGCTGAATCTCAGGTCCGAGTGTTAGAGCGTTTTGCACTATATTTGCGGAGATATGATTTGATGAAGTTGGTCTTTTTGCAGACTCTTGAATTACATTCCAAACAGGTGACCTAGGGAAAATCATCAGAACTTTTTCTCTGAGCATTGGATTGAAATTTCGTAAGAAGGTACAGAAAGAGAACAGACTGTAGTTTCTTGTATCTATCTTTCAGAGCCAAAAGACGAAACAGGGTCTCATGGCACATGTACAAGTTCGCCCTACTGAACTAGTCCATAGTCGGGTCACTGTGGGAGATGTCGCATAACTCTTCCTTGGAGAATCCAATTTCGATCAGCCTGGTGGCATTGGAAAGAGGACATAGAGGGCTACTGCAGGTCACAATTTCAGAACTAGATGATTTGAATGTATAGAGATACATTAGAGGCAATATCGAGCTCCTACAAAGTGAAAAAAGGTGTGTAGATTCTTTTAAATTTTTGCTTAAGATTGGTTTGAAATTTATTT
>APFE030980934.1:50637-71999 GCA_000404065.3 Pinus taeda
CCGACCTTCCAGATGACTCCAGACCTGGTTGTTGGCCTTGTAAATGTCGCCCTCCCTTCTCTGGCATGTCTGTTTCGTCATTTGAGCCACCTTCCTTGGAGATAAGCTCATCCTCCCACCTTTCATGGAGACTCCTTCTCCTACTTAAACCTCTAACATTGCCATGAGCAGCTAGTTTTTTGGGGGAATAGTTTTTGACAGGGTGGAATTCATAGTGTTTTTAGTGCTGCTCCTAACAGGCAGTTGGTGTGATAAGTGTGGATTTCTAGAGAGCTTAAGGAAGTTTTTGAAGTCTTGTTGTCTTGTGTGAGAGAGAGAGTTGTTTGTTTTGGGAGATCTACCTCCAAGGGTGAATACTTATGAGACTTGCTGGCTGGACCCTCTTGAGAAGGACTCAACGTCAGAACATTGGTTTTACCTTTCTTTGTTTTTTATTAATAAATAATAGATGACTACTGTTATGGTTCCATTCTCATTTGTCTTTGTAATGGTTAATGTGAATTACATCCTTTCTGACTGATGTATAGTTGCCTTTATTAGATTTCACGCTTGTGTTTGTTTCCTCTTTGCATGTGCAGGTGTCCATCCACATGGATAGTGGAGGATCGTGACCGACCAGAGCAAGGGAGCGAGAGCGGCATCTCTTCATCAAATAATAGCGCTGGAATCCAAGTAGGTGCTCATTGCCCACTTTTTAATTGAAACTAGGAGCTTGCATAGTAGCATTGATTGATTGTTGCTAGACCCGTTCTGGGCTAGTAGGGATCGCCTCTATCCGTAGAGGGGATTTACCTCTCCAACACCACTGTCAATCTAGGAAAATCCCATGCCAATGACAACAAATTAACCAAATAACCAAATGCATGTACCATGCATTTAAATCTTAGCAAGGAAATCACACATGCAACCTGTTACTTCCAATGTTCTCTTGTTGTAGCTGCTTTTCCCACCTTCTTCTTCACTGCCCCAATTTCCTTTGCTTGCTTGTTTGCTTCTATCCAAGTGCTCTCTCTCTCAAAACACAAGTGAGAATGCCTCAATGTCCAAGAGAATACTAGAATTCTCCCAGAGTAACCAAGAAGTGATCGGGAGTAACTAAAGAGTAACTAAGAGAGGCATAGAATGTTCTCCCTCTCCTTTTGTTTCATTTTACTTTTCTTTCAATTTCCTTCATTTTCCATTTCATGCATCTTCTTGTCTCTTCATCTTCCTTTTCTCCTATAGTCCTTTATTTCTTTGATTAATTGCCATTTGTTGCCATTTTGTCTTTTCCAATGCCAATTTCCATAGCCAATAATAAACCACAAGTGATGCCCACTATAATGTTTTTCCCCTCATTCATCTTGAAATACATGTCCCATGACCTTGGTGTAACAACCCCTGGTTGATTTTCCATGTAAATAAAATAAAACTAAGGTCATGGGACAGGTATTCCAAGTTGAATGAGGGGAAAAACATTATAGTGGGCATCGCTTGCAATTTAATAATGGCTATGGAAATTAGCAAAGGCATTGGCAAAGGAAAATAGGCAATAAATGGCATTTAATTATGAAAATACAAGAAATAGAAGGTGAAGAGACACAAATTCGCATGCAAGGGAAAGTAGAGGAAAATTAAGAAAAAAGAGACATCAATGATAAAAGGAAAATCAGAGAAACAATTCACAACCTTTTCAGTTTAGCTTTTGGCTCTCTTACACTCTGTCACACTTGGAGAATTCTTGGAGAACTTTGGCATTCACTTGGGTTGGGAGAAAGGCAAGAAAGCAAGAAGAGGAAGGAAAAGGACAACCAAAAGAAAGCGAGGAAAGCAAGAAGGGTGGATCAGCAGGAAGATCTTGTAGATGACAAGTTGCATGTGTGATTTTCTTGCTAGGATGTGAATTCATGGTACGTGCATTAGTTTATTTGGTTCATTTGCTATCATTGGCATGGGTTTTTCCTAGTTTGATAATGGTTTCATCCATGCCTTTCCATTTCCTGGATAGCCATGGTGTGATGGGATTCATTCTTGGTTGAGCTTTGGATTGTTAGAAGGTTTTGGAACTGGGTGAGGTGGTCTCAGGAAAATCCCAAGGGTTGGGGGTGGAGATGGTTTTCTTTGGGAAACCCTCGATAGATGGGTGGAGACAGGAATATTACTCAAGGTAGGGTGAAGGCTGAGGCATCCAATCTTGGTTTGATTTTGTGATCTTAGAACCAATTTAGGTGAGATCATGGTAGCTTGAGGGTGGAGGTGGTTTAACCTCTAGAGTCCCTGTTTGGTTGTCTTGTTTTATCGCATGAGATCCCATGATCATGCTTGGAATATGGCACATGGTTGACTGGTTGAAAGAAATATTTTATTCGGCCCAATCTATGGTCAGGTGGTATGTGGAAGTCCCTGACTTGGTTGGATTTTGCATAAGTTAATAGGAATTATTCTTCTAATGTAATTAATGAGCACATGTGCTTTTTATTATGTGGATTTTTAAGGTTAATTTGTCATTGTTATTATTCTAGTTATATGTTGGTTATATACCTAGTTAATATGATGTGCTCTAGATATGGATCTCTTTCATGATTCGATAAGTCAATGAATGGTTGATGAATGCATGGGATAACAAGTGTTGTTATAGCCAGCTAGAGAGGGCATCAACCCTTCTTGGTGATTCTCAAATGAAGTTTAGTAGTTTATGATCAGATATGCATTCATGACCTGTAGCTTGTATGTTTATCATATGTTTAACGAAATTTCTATCTTGCAGTAGGCATGTTATGGTCAAGATCTTGTTTAAGTTTTGAATGATTGGGTAGTGGTCCGGAGGCTAGCCTGAAAAAGTGGCATAGATCTCACGACTTGCATGCACAAAACAGGGGATTCTGGGTCATAACTGCTGGGAGACAGGCTTGTGGGTGTGGTTATAGCCTCATAAGCACATGCATGAAGTGTCAAGGGTGTGATTGTGGAGTTAGGTTAGTGAAAAAGAGTTCCAGCTTAGGGATTGATCACCTGGGGTGGTTTTCAAGATCCTGAGTGATATGTAGTCATTAAGGGATGTCAATAAGTTGTCGGTTTGTAGGCCCCACTTCCATCATTGGAACTTGGAGTTCAGGTCTTGTCATAGTAGCGCTCAGCTCATGTTTACCTTGAGAGCTTGTAAAAGTGGGTAAATGTGGGAGGAGGCATTACAGACGATTATCAGAACAAGGTTGCAACATTGGACCTCAGGGTAAAAGAAGATCGTCATACAGGTTTATATGTTTGGCATGCAGGTAGGATGGTTAATGGTTTTTATATGCATTGTGGTTATATGCATGCCTATCATTTTATTGTTTTTGAGGTTACATGCATGTTAGATGCTAGTTGATTAGTGTGGTTATATGCACGTGCATCGGTTAGTCATTCATGATACTTATATGCATTGTGGTCATATGCATGATGATTATTGTCATTGTGGATAAGATCTTGATCTTATTATGTATCATTGTAATTTTGACTAAATTTTGCAGATGTGATAGCCTCCCCTTAGATACATTGAGGTATCATTTTAATTATGTCTTCTATTTGGTTTGTCTAACATGGTATGTTGTAGGACAATAAAAGATCAAGGATGAAGAGCAAAATGGTGGTTTATAGTTCACATGACTCCCCTTAGAGGCCTAATGTGAATTCTATGGAATGGGAAAGGTCAATTGGTTAGCAAGGAGACGAGTATTCTCCTGATATAGAAGATACATTGACAATTTTGAAGGAAGAAATTATAAATTGCAAGGCAGACAATGAGTGGTTGACTGAGGCACAAGAAATGCCTTCCAAAGCTCAATAAAAGCAAGCGAAAGTTAAAATGATTCTACAGAGCCTTTCAGAGTTACATAAGCAGAGATAGGTGAGGAACAATCATGGATATAGACCAGAGGAGAAGACAAATGGGGCTTATGGTAGCAGGTCTCAGAAAAGACACAAGACGGATAGAGATGACATAGTTAGAGGTGGCAGATCTTTGGATACACCTGACAGGAGAGGTAGTAATTATGGATCTCAATCTAGTTTCAATTCTTAGAGACATCATTGCCATCACTACCATCATCCTTATAGTAGGATTGATAAGTGATATTTTCCAGAAGAGTTCAAGAAAGTCAAGCCTCCTACACTTGACAGAGAGATGAAGAAGTCAAAAGATGCAGAAGCATGGTTGCTTGGGATGAAGAAATTCTTCAAATTCATGATTATTTAGAGAACATGAAAGAAAATATTCAAAGGTTCATCAACAGACTGGCATTAACATTCAAGGATCAAATTAAGTTTGATGAGCCTTAGTCACTAGAGGAAGCCATCAGAAATTTGAAGCATTTAATGAGCAGTAAAAGTGTAAACTTGATTTCAAGCGTCACTGGAAAGGTAATGATAAGACTAAAGGAAAATGGCATAAGAAGCGAGGAAGATATTAGGATGTAGGTGACAAGGAAAATGTGGGACCTTATAAGAAGTTTAATGCAGTTGAGAGAGGATATGGGTCTCAACCTGTGGAGTAGCAGAATAAAGGCAATGGCAAGGAACCATTGTGGTGTTGAACCTATCGTGGAGATCATCGCAGGAAGGATTTCCCTTTGTATGAGAGTGGCACAACATATGTGTGACAAGCCTCATATCTATGGTGTACATAGGCGTGGGAAGTTGGGGATGTAGGTCATAGCATTCCCCATATATATGCAACAGTGGATAACATGTAGGAAGGTCACCAAGTATCCATCATTAAGGTGGAATTGGAAATAGGGGGAGAGTTCAAGACAACTCCTCAATGCATTTTGCAGTAGAAGGAGATCATGTTTCAAGACCAAGCAATAGAGTAATTTAAAGTGTGTGGAAGCACTTTTGGGCAGAGGAACCTACATGGAAGATGATTGATCATATGTAGACATAATAGTTAGTTTGCGGTTATAGTTGAATTCGTCAAGGGAATTGGAATCCCTTGAGAGATGATATGTGCAGGTGTTCATTTACAGGATAGTGTGTTGGATACAACAAGGTAAGGAAACCGGTATATTGTTATTTTTTTTTAAGCACTAAAAGTTGTATTTTTATGTAAGTATGATGCAGGGGATTGCCTGGCAAAAGAAACTGCCATGAAATCTTGAAGAAGGCTCTGGTTGAGCTTTCGCTTGGAAGCACTGGGAAGCCATGGGGGTTGAGTCATGGTGTCTATTGAGAGTTTTGTGCTTTTGGCGCTTTGTTATTTGTTTGTGCTTGATTTGTGGTTTTGAACGTGATTGGTGCATGGCCATGCCCTTTTATTTGCAGTGTTGTATTGTTGTTTGGTTTTCCTTGTTTTCTTTATCTTTCCTTATTGTTATTTCCTTTTATGATTTGAGGGTTTTAGGAATTGGTTGGGGAAAGAGGAAAGTAATGGAACTCGGGAGAGATGAGTGAAACCCAACAGGAAAAGTAAAGACCTCGATGAAGCCCAGTGCATGGGTAAAAGGGCAGTTGAAGGCAAGAATATGATAGTCAGTTGGGCTAGTTGGGTCCATTGGGGTAAAGGGACAATGGCAAGATAGTCATGTGAAAGGTAATAGGAAAGGTAAAGTAAATGGGCTTGAGGTATCAAATGCCTTGGCTAATTTGGGAACTATTGTTCTCAATGTTGTGCATTCATAGCACAGATAAAGGGAGTTCTCTTAACCTTGACCTTATAAGTATTAGTAATTGTGTTGTGATCGTGATTATGCTAATTTGTGTGTGTGTGTGTGTGTGTCTGTGTGTGTGTGTGTGTGTGTATAATATATATATATATAATATATATATATATAGATATATATATGAGCATTGGTAATCGTGTTGTGATCATTATTATGCTAATGTGTGTGTGTGTGTGTGTGTGTGTGTGTGTGTGTGAATTTTATTGTATAGCAGGGTCGTTAGGGATCATTCTAGTGGAAGAATGATTTCTTTATGCAGGTGAATGGCATGAAAAGGTTCATGGTTTATGAGGAATCAAATGGGAAAAATATCCCTAGAAGATCTATGAGGTTAGCATCACGTGAAAATGATTTTGATATTGTGTGCTTATAACTATGCCTATGTTTATGTTATGGAAGGTAATGTTGAAGGACACATATGTGGAATGAAAGCAATGTGATTTGCAGCATGCTAGGACAAGCATGGATTGTGGAAAGAACCATAGACCTGGGACTTGGGTTGTGGATGCATGCAATAAGGCATGGGAAAGACACTAGAGGCAAGGTTGCCTAGTAGAGGCAATGGTCTCTGGATGTGCAATGATATTGTTGTGTACATGTTGTACATGTGGTGTTGTGTACATGTCATACATTTTGTGTTATGTACATGTGGTATTGTGTCATGTTTATTGTGTAGTCATTGTATTGTACTGCGCGTGCGTATATGTGTTGTGTTGTACACTATGTATGTGTATATGTATGTGTATGTGTATGTGTATGCATATGTGTACGTGTAGGGGATTGGTTCTAAGGATCCCTAGAAGCTGTGGGTTGGGACAAGATCTATGGAGCCCTGTAACATCTTAAGTTCCCTGGGGGCTGTGGGTTGAGGTAGTAGTCCCTGGAGCCCTGGACAGCTTGGGAAGAGATCAATATTGAGTTTTTGATATTGAGAGTAGAGGCAATATAGTCTCTAAATGCCCTTGTTGCTCATATTGAGGGCAGAGGTGGTATAGTCTTTGGATGCTCTTGTTGCTAATATTGAGGGTAGAGGCAATATAGTCTCTAGACACCCTTGTTGCTAGTATTGAGGGTATATGGGTTATAGTGTCTGGACACCCTTGTTGCTAATACTGAGGGAGGATGTGGTACAGTCTATGGATTCCCTTATTGCTTTGGACGAGAAGAGAAGAAAAGGCATTGGGTGGTTTCCAAGTTTGGAAACTGATTCAGTGTGTGCACGTGATCAAAGAGAAGAGAAGGCACTAAGTTCTTTTTGGTTTGGAAACGAATTAAGTTTGTGTAGGGAAAGGACAAAGAACAAAGGCAACAACAAAGAACAATAGAAATGTAAGCATCAATATTTTATTTCAGTTTTTAATTATGCACATAATTTATGATTATGATTTATGATGGTTTATTTTTGAGCTAATCAGATGTGATACTTCTATACATGATGATTTGATCAAAGAGCTAATTTAACTTATTATGATAGGAAGTAAATATAATTGCAAGTGTATCTTATTGATGAGCTACCAATGAGGTATGTTTTGAAATTATTTCAATTCCTTTTTAGCCTAATGGAAATTATGTGCTTGGTACTAAAAAGCATGGAAATGCCCGGTTTGGGTGATTGGAACTGACTACAAGAGTGTTATTAGCAACAACAAAAGGAATTGGAACATGTAAAAGTGTGCTGGTAAAGCATTCATGAATATGGCCATTGTGGGACACTAGTACCCAATAGTGGTCATTGATTTCCATGGGCATGCTATGACTAGTATGATAGTTTTGAGGAAGGGATATGCCTTCATTTTTTGACCTTCCGATGTGAGGAAACCTTGCAAAGGGATGGATCGCACAAGAAGGGGATGTTGGGGAACTCATAAGGTGAGTGACTACATGGAAGGGGGCGACCGGATTTCCTGAGGGATTGGGAAGCAGAGAAGGTAAGGTCATGGAATAATTTTTTTTTGGTCATTAGCAATACTAGATGGAATCAGAATCACATTGGGAGTGTGCCCTGGAACAATGAGTCGGTAATTGTTCACTGAGAGAGTAAGAGTGCAATGATTGTAGTGTTGGACATTGCAGGCAAGTTTTGATTTTTGCAATGGGTTTTGGACTTCTTGGAAAGGAGGTGAATCCCAGTACTACTTAGAGAGTGGAGATGTGAGCCTCTTGATTCCCTTGTCGTTGATGTTGGAATCATATCCTTTTATTTGATGGTTAAAGAAAATGTGTTTATCATTGTAAATATTGTGTCGAGTTGTGTTGTAAAACTATAGTAATTGGTATGTTTGGCATGTTTTTAGCAATTTGGTATGTTGTAAATGTTGCATCGAGCTATGCTATAAAGCTCCATAAGCTGTATGTTTTGTTGGTAATAGGTGACATAGAACACCAAGGATGGTGTTCCCCCAAGGGGGAGGGATCTATAATAACCCCTGGTTGATTTTCCATGTACATAAAATAAAACGAAGGTCATGGTACACATTATAAAGATGAATGGTGGGAAAACATTACAGTGAGCATCACTTTCAATTTAATAATGGTTATGGAAAGTAGCCAAGGCAAAGAGGAAATAAATGGCATTTAATTGTGAAAATAAAGTAAAATAAGAGAAAAGGAAGGTGAAGAGAGACAAATTTTCATGCAAGGGAAATTATAGGAAAATAAAGAAAAAGGAGACATCAATGATGCATCAGAGAAATAGTTCACGGCTTTTTCGGTTTAGCTTTTGGCTCTCTTACACTCTTGCACTCTTCGATCATTCCTGGAACACTTTGGCAGACACTTGGATTTGGATAAAGGCAAGCAAGAAAGCAAAGGAAGGAAAAGGACAAGCAAAGGAAAGTGAAGGAAAGCAAGGAGAAGGGTGCATCTGTAGCTTCAGAGGGAATATATTGCAGGTAACTAGTTGCATGTGAGATTTCCTTGTTGGGACGTGAATGCATGGTACATGTATTTGTTTATTTGGTTCATTTTTTGTCATTAGCATGGGTTTTGCTTGGTTTCACAGTGGTTTCAACCTTGCCTTGCCATTTCCTGGATAACCATGGTGTGATGGGATTCATTCTTGTTTGAGATTTGGATTGCCGGAAGGTTTTGGAACTGGGTGAGGTGGTCTCAGGAAAATCCCAAGTGTTGTGGGTGGAGATGGTTTTCTCCAGGAATCCCTCGATAGGTGGGTGGAGACAGGAAAATTCCTCAAGGTATGGTGAAGGAATTATGAGGCATCCAAGCTTGGTTTGGCTTTGTGATCTCGGGATTGGTTTAGGTGAGATCATGGTAGCTTAAGGTGGAGGTGGTTTAACCTTTGGAGTCCTTGTTTGGTTGTGTCTTGGTTTATCCCATGAGTTCTCACATTCATGCTTGGAATATGGCACATGAGTGATTGGTTGAAAGAAAGATTTGGTTCAACCCAATCTATGGTTAGGTGGTATGTGGAACTCCCTGACTTGGTTGGCTTTTGAATAAGCTAATATGAGCTATTCTTCTAATGTAATTAATGAGCACATTTACTTGTTATTATGTGGATTTTATGGTTGATTTTTCATGGTTTTTATTTTGGTTATATTGTGCTCATTATATACTTGGTTATATGATGTGCTCTAGCTATCGATCTCTTTCATGATTCGATAAGTCACTGAATGGTTACTGAATGCATGGGTTAACAGGTGTTGTTGTAGGTAGCTAGAGAGGGCATTGCACCTTCTTAGTGATTCTCATATGAAGTTTGGACTTTATCATCAGATATATGCATTCATGACCTATAGCTTATATGTTTATCGTATGTTTAACAAAATGTCTATCTTGCAATATGCATGTTCTTGTCAATATCCTATTTAAATTTTGAATGATTAGCCTTGTTATCACCTTATTTATGATTATGGAGAGTTATAGGTAGTTCTAGGCAGTGGTCTAGAGGCTTAGCCTAAAAAAGTGGCATAAATCTCACAACCGCATTCACAAAACATGATATGTTGGGTCATAACCACTGGGAGATAGGCTTGTGGTTGTGGTTATAGTGTCATAATTGCATGCATGAAGTGTCAAGGGTGTAGTTGTGGAGTTATGTCAATGAAAAAGAGTTTCAACTCAGGGATTGATCACCCCGGGTGGTTGTCAGGCTAGTGATTGATTTGTATCCCGTGACGGATGTTGGTATGTTTTCAGTTTCTAGGCGCCACTTCCGTCATTGGAACTTGGAGGTCAGGTCATGTCATAGTAGCACTCAACTCATGTTTACCCTAGAGAGCTTGTAAAAGATGGTAAATGTGGGAGGAGGTGTTACACTTAGTTTGATTTATTTACAAGGAAAATCAACCCGAGGTTGTTGCATTTGTCTCCCACTTCCAATGAGAATACTCAAACATATTGAAATAAATTGGTAACATCTTTAAAAAGTAGTCATAGCCACCAATCATTCTAACCCAGAAAAAATCCCAACAACAATTGAAAAGGATGAGAAGGATGAAATGAATAAAAACAACTCTATAAAGGTAGAAGGAAACCAACAGAAGAAGAAAGAGAATAGGTAGCCAACAAAGAAAAAAATATTAGCATTTAGCAAACTATTGGAAGGTCTTTAGATATAGGCTCTAGAAGCTCTAAAACTATTGGAGGCACTTCTCTACCACATGCTATGAGCCAAAAATCCATAATGAAATAATGATCATTATCTCCTAGAATCATAGAGGCTTGGGTATTAAATACAAGAGGAAGAAATGAGGGATTTGATAAGACTTGAAAAGCCTATTTTCCTCCTACAAGAGACTAAACTTGAGTTTTTAGATGCTTTAAAAACAAGCTACAAAGGAAAATATGGGAAGGTATAGTAATCAATTTAAAAGGTGCCTATGGGAGATTATGTACTCTATGAAAAACCCTCATCTCATCTTGGATGTCCCATATCAAACCTAGCACTAGATTAATAAGCTTCATTCATCAATACTCAGGAAAACTTGTTAATGTCATCAAGATGATGTGTACTATTGCATATCAAGAAAAAGAAGAATGTTGGTCCTCTCTCTTAGCATTAAAAGTATGTGAATACTCTCAAACTAGAATCATTGTGAAGAAATTTAATGTGACTTTAAGAAGAAAGGAGAAGTGAGGGGGAAGCAGAGTTTGGGATCCATTATGAGAAAAAATGGAAGACCTCATATTGAATTAGGATATGGTGGATATAAAACCCATCAAAAGAAAGAATACATGGTCAAATAAAAGGCTTTGTCTTTGTTACATTGCAGCTAGACTTGATTGTTTCATCATGCATAATGAGTTTCTTTTGTAGGATAACATCATTTCCTCCAAACTTGTGTTGTCTCAGAACACAAACTAATTATCTTGTATATCTTAGTGTCGCCAAACTTTGGACCTCTCTCATTCAAGTTTAAACCACTTTAGCTTCAAGATCCAAAATTTATAAAAATTATATCACCTAAATGGTAAGCATGGGTTTTAGGCTCACCAATATACCTTTGGGAACAAAAAATGAAATATGTTTAAGTTAGCTCTCAAAGAATAGACAAAGCATTCTTATACTCCAAAAATTGAAAATATACAACCAAAAAATCAACTAGAATTTTTGAAAGTTCAAATGGAGGAAGAATAAATAGGTAGTAATCCTTGAAAGATTGAAAGTATGATATTTTGAAATTTACACTAATTGCTCAAATATGGAGATGAAAAATGGAGGATTGAATCCTACAACATGTGGCTAAAATATGAAGATAAAAATACCTCATATTTCCATAGATAAGAAAAAGTAAGAATGATCCAAAAACAATGTCAAAGAAATAACTATGGAGGATGGAACAAGAGTAAGCACCTTGGAAGAAGAAGTGGTCAATATAGCCACCATCACCTCTTTGTTAGAGCACATCCCTATCATCATCTCCGAAGAAGAAAATGATAAATTGGCAAAAAAAAATTAGGAATCTGAATCGTCAACATAATTTAAGATTTGCCTTTTGAAAAGGTTCCAAACCCAATGGATTTACTATCCATTTTTCTAGACCACAATGAAACATAATTAAGATTGATATAAAAATGATGTTATAGTATGTCCAAAAATCCTACAAACTCGATAGTAATAGATGATATTATTTTTTATCCCTCATTTCTAAAGAGGCCACCCCTTCTTCCTTCTCCAAGCTCCACCAAATACCTTTATGCAACTCCTCCAACAAGATCTTAAAATAAATAATAGCTAACATGTTAAAAAAGATTCTCTTCAGGATCATTTTCAACAACTAGGGAGGATTTATGCAAAAGTGTCAAACTATTGATAATATAATTATAATGGAAGAATCTATTCATTCAAGTGAAGAGAACAATGACATAGGCATGATTATTAAAATTGATATGGTTAATGCTTTTAGAATGGTAAGATGCCTAATTCTATTTGACATCTTATTCAATTTTGGTTTTTTTTTTCTTCTCTTATTAAAAGGGTTCCCTCTTGCATTAGTAGTCCATTAATTGTGTATGTAAATTCTTTTGAACTAGAACTCTGTTACATTTAATTCATCAATCTGGGTCAGTAAACTTGTGAATTGTAATGCAACATAAAGACTATCTTCTAACTCAATTTATTGAAAATCACTGGCAAACTTCTTACTATTGAACTATCTTCAACATAATCATGATTCTAAACATTTTCAAACCCTCAAAACCATGTAAATATTTGTCAGGAAACAATAAAAATTCTAAGGTTTTGCAATTGAAGATGAAATCCTTTATTCAATGAGATGGTTCATATGAGTAACCTGCACTCTACTGACACACCAACCAAACTGTAAGTAAAAGAAATCAACCAAACTGTAAGTAAAGGAACAACACTTCCCTCACACAAAGGGCCCTCCTGGCTTGGTTGTGCGCTACTGGGAAGTCGTATCAGCTTTAAAACTAGTTAAAGAACTATACTATGATCATTCACAGATTGTAGTCACACAGGGAACTTAGTACACCAGCAACATAGTTTTATATTAAAATATCAAAGTATTGTCAAATAACAAGACTTGTTTGCTATCATTCTAATGATGAACATTTATAAAATTGAATATTCTTCATACTTGATTCTAGAATTGTTATTGCGTCCATGTTACGTCCCTATCAGATATGGCACGATCCTCACCGAGTTGGACTGCAACTTGTGTTAGCAGCTCGTTTCTAGTTCGCTTACACTACCATGCTCTGCGACCACGTTGGCCATCTTTTGACTTTGCCTCTGCGATGATATTGGGTTGAATTAAAAAAATGGAGGAGCTTTGCCATATCCTTCAACTCATGCTTTTGTCTGCACCTATAGAGACCTACGACTTGGCTACGTAATTAGAGTCTGGGTATAAAATTGCTCTATTTCTGTAGCCACAACATTTAAATTGTTTTCATTAAATATAAAAAGATGGACTATTTTACGTTGGATTTCTTTGATGTTTAACCTTTGTAACTCTTGGCGTGAATTTACATCAAAATTATGGAAATGGAGTGTGAGATGGTAGATACAGCAAGATTTTAAGAATACTATAGGAAAACTAAATGGAAAAAGGATGACAAAGAGAATTCATTTTCAAGGTTCAAGACTTGGCTCCCTTGGTAAATGGGAGACTCACCACTTTATTTAAGGAAGTCAAGGGTTACAACAAGGTTGTCCTTTTTCACTTTTCTTAAGTATCATTATGGTTGAGTCTTTATGGTTGAGTCTTTGAGTAAAAAATTGAGGAAAAAATCATGTTAAGATATTTCTCAATAATCTAAGTAGGGCAGGGGGTTAAAAGCTTGAAATATTATTAGTTCACTGATAACACTTTTTTATTAGGAAATAGTTTCACCATTATAGTCGAGAGATTCAAATTGGTTCTCGACCTCTTTACAACTACTTCAAGCAATAAGATCAATAACTATAAAAGTTAAATATTTGGTTGGAATTTAAGTCCACACTTCTTTCATGTTATTTATAGAATTCTAATGTTTCCTTGTTAAGAAACTTGGACCTCATTCAAATATTTAGGAATTCTTGTTTCCATGAGTAATCCATTCGATCAAGCATGGCATAGTGTCAAAAAAAAATACAAAAATAAAAATCGTAAGTTCCCACAATGGGGACCCCAATAGTTGAACCCAATAGGATGAGTAATTGTAATCAAATCAATTCTTACTATACTCCCAATTTTTTACCGTCCGTCCAAGTTAGCACTAGTGAGAATAATGCAACAACTCTCAAAAGAAATATAAAAAATTCTATGGCAAGGGAAAAAAATCAGACATATATATATATATATATATATATATATATGAATTAAATTGGAAAATGTAAGATCTCCCTTGGGCATTAAGGATCCTTCACTCATGAATTTAGCTCTTTGAACCAAACATATATGGAGGATCATTATGACTAAGATGGATTGGTGGAAGAAAGTTCATTTTAAGAAATAATTTTGTGCTATTTGGAAAATATACTTAAATGGGGCTTTCGAAACTACAAAGGTTGGCATATATGGGAGCTACTTAAAGTTATAGTTCCCATAATTCAATCCAATATTAACTATATTATAAGTAATTGAAAAAATATACATATTTGGGAGGATGGTATCACAAGAAATCAACAGTTAGAGAAAAATCATGATCTTCTCCCTTTGAGAACTTGGATAGATAATCAAAATTTCTCCACATTATGGGATATTTTAGCATGGTCTACAAGAACAAGTCACTAGATAGGATACAATACAATGTCAGGGAAGGTTATCTCCACCAACTCCAATCCTTGCCTCTACCTCAATGTTGAGCCCTTTAGAAACAAGTTTGGCATTTAAACAATCTTCCCAAAATTAATGTGTTTTGTTGCATAATTGTCCATGAAAACCCCTTACTAATGAGAGTCTACAAAGGAATTTAAGTTCCATTTATATATGCCTTGTGTTGTTTAGAGGAGGAGATGGTTTGTTATTTATTTCTTTAATGCTCCTTCTCCAAACAAATATGGACAATAAATTTACTAAAATTAGTCATCAGTTGTGTAGACCAAATTATTGAAATGGAATGTTTTCATTATATAGTAATGGATACAAGGGGATCTTTAAAAGAAAACCCACAAGATTGTAGATCACCCTTGTAAAATTCCTTTGCTAGAAAATTTGGCTAACTCATTAAAAGAAAATATTCAACTAGGAACTAAATAATCTCATTTCAGTTGCAACAAAAGTTAAAGGACTACTAATAGATTTCTTTTTCATTCCAAAAATATGAAGAACTTTGATTTACAAAGGCTAGACTCAAATGAAAAAGAATGGCCTCAACAATTTTCTCTCATAACCCAAAGCTCCAACCCACATATTTGTAAGCCAAACCCATAGTAATCATGGTAGCTTTGATTAGATGTTCAAGAATTCGAAAATTAGCAATCCCTTCATAAGAGTTTTATTATCTTCTTTTATGGAGCATATAAATGAAATTTGGAAGTGGCGGGTATAGAGGGGATCATTATAGATCCTAGAGGAAAAAATGATTTTTGTTTTGCTTAGTGTCTAGGAGAATCCATGAATTATCAAGCTGAGGATTATACACTCCTTTGATGTCTTATCTTAGCAAGTGAATTGGGAATTAGGAACTTCATTGTTATTGCACATAGTGTTGACATTGATGAAAAAAAGATGTCATCGATGCCAAAGGGATCTATGGGACAACAACAACAAGACCATCCTTCATGATCAAAGAAGCAAAAAGACTCTTTATGAAGCAGTTTGACAACTTGATTTTTCGCAAGGTCTCATTACATGAAGATATGGGTGCTTGAAGTTATTCAATATTTTGGTGAAGTTATGATGCTCAAAAGATCCTAAAAATAACATTGTTGGATAGATCTCTTTGATACCTTTCCAACGATATATTCTACTCAGAAGAAAACCTCCCATATGAGAAGTTATGGCCAGTTGAAGGTCAACATTAGTTTGAGTTAATTTGCAAGGTCACATCACCATGTTGACATTAGAACGCTGATGTGGTGCCACTAGGGGCTACCACATGGCAGTGAAAAATGGTCATTTTAGATTGGTGAAAGAGCCAAAAATAAGTGACACATGGCACCCCTCATAGGATTCCATGTGGCTCGTTGACATCATGATGACATCATCAAGAAAATGACCAATGAACCTAAGGCCCAGGTCATATTGGCATAGTCGTATGCAGGGTAGGAATTTGGATTTCTCTTTACCCGTCATACAATTTTTTTTGATGTTTTGGGTCCTTATGCTTCCCGTCAAGAAACGTTATATTAAAAATTTTGCCCTTCAAGAGTGATGTTTTCATAATAAATTAACCCTTCACTAATAAAGTTTTGATTAAAAAATTACCATTCAATAAATAATTATGTTGAAAATTTTCATATATTTATCGTAAGGAAAAAAACCAAAATTTGAAAAAACTCAATTGTGGAGGTTTCAATAAAAAGTGTTGAACATTTGAAATTTGCTCATTTAAAGTATATAATCAGTCCAAGGTAAACTTGCCGCGTAAGAACGTTTGGTGGGTAAAAACGTTTTGGAAAAAGTTCCAAACGTCAAAAATCCGTCTTTTACTCTTCCAGGAACGTCACTCAAAACGGGGAATGACAAATTCCAGCCATCAAATACGTCCAAAAAGCCTTATGACAGGAAAAATGCCCGTCAAATTCCATCCCTGGTCGTATGGGTTCTAGAAGCATCGGCTTGGTCATACGATTGGTCAAAACTTTAGAATTCACGTCGGTTTTATGCTCGGTTGGGACCACCATGTGACTATAAATAGTCATATGGTTGTGACCCAAATGGAGTATGTACCGATTTGTTTTTTGTTCTAAGATGGATTAACTAGTAGTTGGTCTAGTTCTAATTGCAATAGAATGGAGGTGTAGTCTATAGCTACGATGTTATGGTCACAATGAAATGAAGTTCGTAACTATGATGCTTTCTATATGGTCCAAGGCGCAGTCCATAACTGCGATGCTTTTGTTCTAGTTGAATTCAAATGGAGATGTAGTTCGTAACAACAATGTTTCGGTTCTGGTTGCATTAAAAGGAATTACAACATGGTACAATGTCTTACTATATTTAGTAGTGCACTTAGAAGAGGTTGAGTTCAATGGACTGTGTAACCTTCGACAGAAGCAAGGTCAAGTATTTGATATTAGTCTGGCTAGGTTTACATTACAAAGTTCATTTTATTGGTGGAGATTATAGTCGAGACCTATAATGAGTTGAATGGCGACCATGGATATATATATATATATATATATAATTGGAAGGTTTGCTAGAGTAATTGGGCCGTAACAATCCATGATGACAAATATCAGGATGGTTGATTGGTTGATTACATGCCACGGATTTCAAATGATGATAGGCTCCGCTGAAACAAACAGATGCGAACTAGCCACATCATTAACCTTCTAAGTTTGTTTGAATTCACATACATTAGATTGAGAACAAAATTAATTTGAGGTTGTCATGTTGCATGCATTAATAGATAGCTCAGTTGGTAATTATGTCATTTGTAGGTATTTTGTTGACAGGTCTGATTATAATGTTTTTTATACATACTGTTAGTTTGTTGCATTTTTAGCAATTGTCAATGGTTAGTGCAGAATCTGGAAATTTGCTCAAAAGCGCCCGGGAATAGGCATTTTGTAGGACAATTAATTATATATATATAGTGTATTTTGGTTATTTTGAGTTTATGAAGCCAATATTGATCCAAATTCAATTTCAGAATAAGTTAGGGGACCATAGCTCATAGATGGATGCAACTAGAGGGGTTTGATCTCATTTTAACTCTTATTTGATGACCATGATATATTATATTAATTTTTTATGGTCTATGAGAATATTGCAGGTAGTTTGGATACATGAAGTAAATAGGTTTTAAGGGTTTGAATGACAAGATTGAAGTTATGGGTAAAACAAACTCTAGGAATCGGTATGACAACCAACATGAGTGATTGATGTGACATTATGATGCATAAGTGTAGTGGTTCTAGGTTTTATAGTAGTGAAGTGGATTGAACTTGTGTTGCAGAGACAATGATTAGTATAATGGCAGTATTTATGGAAGTGGCAGTATTTGTAGGTTGTGATTGCAGTTTGTGATAGTCCCTTAATAAATAGATTTAGTGGTATATGATGATAGTGGATCGAGTTTGAAAATGAGATGAAATAGAGGTCCATTAGGAAGTTGAAGAATAAGGTTGGAGCCTCAATCAGGTTAGAGTCTAAAGTAGGTTGGAGCATACTCATCCTTGACGTTGGAGTGTCAATCAAGTTCTATTCTACAATGAGTAGTTGCTTGCATCTTCGAGGTCAATGCCTCAATCAGGTTGCAGCCTATCACAAGTGGCAACTTTCGCATTTTGGGGGTAGTTTCATCCCACAAGTTGGATCCTGGAAATTAATGTAAATAATTAAAGACTTAGCAGAATGTGATGAAATATGGACATCTTTGATTAGTTGAAAAAAAGGATTAATTGATCTAGAGCACCTCTCTTTTTGGATTATATGCCCCAAAACTTGGATTCCTCGCTCTGACAATTGACCGTGTCCCTATAGAATTAAAGTGGTGGTGGAACACTGTTTAGAAAGGCAAGTGCCTAGAAAAGGCCAAAATTATCATGTGGTCCAATTTCGAGTGGAAGGTCCCAACCTGATATGTGATTCAAAGAAGGTACGCAATTGGGTGTGGATGGTGTTTGTTGGTACCATTTCATTGCCATCCTTTTCTTCTAGAAACACCATCATTTGTCTGTCTTTTTCTTCCATAAACCCCTCATATCCATCGAAATTGATTAATTAATAGCATTATAGTTGTTAGTTTATATTAAAGTTAATTTGTGAATTTTTATGTTAAAAATTAGGAATTTTCAACAAAAAGGTTACAGGATGTCATGACTTCCTGTAAATGGTTTACGATGTGACATGTGGCATGGCAGGCAAGTCAAAGCAATGGATAGGAACTTGATCTGGAATGTACATGCATGGTGAAAAATTGATTCAACAGCAAATCAAAAGCTCCTGGATATGCAGTCAATGCTGGTCAAACCCAGCCTTTTTGGTCACAAAGGCAGCAAAAAGCCATGGTTTCCCAAACTGATTTCGTTTTGCTTTTGGAAATCGGTTTAGATTAGAAAGGACCAAAAATCACTCTTTTGTAAAAGCAGAAACATCTGCTTAATGTATGTACATTCGATTTAGATAGGAGACAAGCAGATAAAGACTGCATATTGTTTTGTTTCAGGGATGATTACGATTATTATCTCTGTGTATTGTTCCAGAACAGAGCTCTTGTATGTGATTTCAATCTTCAGAACTTAATTACAGTCACCGTTTTACTCCAACAGTGTTTATGCGTTAACATTCTCGTTGCTTGAGGTTTCTTCAGTGTACCATTGAAGCGTGGATAGGCCCTACGTGGATTGGTATACTGTTAATTTCATTTCCATAGCGTTTTCGAATTTGAGTAGTGTGCATAGCGTTTAGTGTTATTTCCATGTCTGTAAGTTCATCGATTTGATTAGAAATTCTTGCAAATGGTATTCATGGTGATAGCTTGAAGATTTGATTGTTAGATCATTGAACCATATCTTGTAAAAGATTTGATCCATCGTTAGATTTTAAAGCATCTCCATAGACTCTGTTTTCATGCATTTAAAATTTAGTGTGCTTTTGATTTTTCATGAATGCTTAGTGTGTTAGCTAGAAAGGGCTTTTGTGCATAACATCCTTGTAAGAGGGTTGAAAACTTAGTCTAGCAATACGTTGTATCTTTAGGACAGTTAGATAAATTAGGTGATCTGAGTGTTAAGGTCAGAGGAAACATATTTCAACCTCCTGTAAAGGATTGTTGTAGCCTGTCACAGTAGACACTTGGTTAGGAATCCTTTTATGTCTATAGACTTTAGACACATGCCTCTAAGTTTACCTACCTTGGTTGATAATAAATCTAGTCTAATCTAGCACCCTAGATTGGCCACTACATTTTGGCGCCGTTGCCGGGGAGGCGCAGTTAGAGGATTTCGAAAAAAAAAATCAAAAAAAAAAAATAAATAAATAAATCAACAAAAAACAAACAAAAACATAACATAGATTTGATTTTAATTGTTATTTTAGAAGTCATGTTTTCTTATGCCTAGATCTAGAGATAATAAAGGTAGATTCATAAAAACCCCCCATCCAAAAACTAACCTACCACCAGGAGCAGACCCTTTGGGAAAAAATGAACACACAACATCAACGGAGGAAATCACCATACAAAAATTAGAGGATAAACACAAATCAGGCCAAAGACTTACACTTATTGAGAGACAAATCCTATTGGCACATGAATCACAGAAGAAACATCTCCATGAATCTTCTAAAAAGAGAGAAAGTAGAAAAATAACTCAACAATCTCTAGAACAACTCTTTGGAACGAGTGATACTAAACAAGCAATTAAATCACCAGAGGAATCTATAAAAATGGTTGAGGAAGGAGGAGGATCAGTAAGAAGACCCACTCCTGAACAACAACAAGATCAAAGAGAGGAGGAAGAGTCAACCTTTAAATTTCCTATTCACGAACCAGATGACAATCATGACAAGGAAATAAAAATGAAAAACATACCTCCTTCTGTGTTACCAAACTTTTATGGCATGGCTTCAGAAGACCTAGATTCATTCTTGTTTGAGTTTGACATTGTATGTCGAACATATGGTTACACAGATGATGCCCATAGGCTTAGACTCTTCCCAGCAACATTAAAGGCATCATCACTAAGATGGTTCATGGGACTTGGTGAGCATGCAATAACTGATTGGGATGGCATGAGAAGAATATTCCTAAAGAAATACCAACCTTATTGTAGATCAAAAGATTCTAAAGATGATATCTTTATGATGAATCAACAAGAGGATGAAAATCTAGAGGAGTACTTGGAACGATTTGCTTACAATTTACAAAAATCAAAACATCGATCCATGACTCTTGATCTCATTTGAACAATATTTTTGAAGGGAATTCGAGAGGAATACTTAGATTATCTTAATTTGATGGGAAAAGGTGATATTTCCACCTTACGTTTCGAAGAAATTGATGATTTATGTGAAAAGTATTCTAGGAGCAAAGCCAAAATTGGAAAGAGAACCATATCATCCTATTGAGGGATTTTATCCCCTAGGGCTTTTGGGTGGAACCCTAGCAGACTGAAAGTTGTCTAAACAAAGAAACATGCATACACACAACGATTATGCTAGTAAAAGCTAATTCTAAAGTAAGAAGGACGTACCTCAGGTCCTACGTTCGGATAGTTCCTCAAGGGTCCAAACCCTTCTTCACGTCCCTTTTGCTCCTTTACCCTACAAAACCAACAATTCCAAAGAATGCAGCAGTTAATTGACAAAGATTTATACAAAAATCATCTTTATGTTATACAAGAAGGAAGGTAGTTATGAACCTTTAAGCATCCATTCATACGTGAAATTCAAACATGAACATCATAAACATAAAGAAGAAGCATATCAGGAATCAAGACGTGTTTCTTTATTATAGACAAATAGAAAGTACAAAAAGAGTAATATCACCTGAGCAGCCTTTCGCAGGCTCCAAGCACAGCTTCCTTCCGGATCCATCCTGCCTCAAGCCTCTAGCATATCTCCTTCCAAGACTCACTCCATGATGTCATAACTAAGGGATGAACAT